>CATIWR010149205.1:0-21741 GCA_949677035.1 Omphalea diandra
CCTGAAGCCTAGAAGAAATACGAACAAGCTCCACTTCATCCTCATCAGGCCCCTCATCATCATCATCATTATCTTTGCTCATAAGTTTGTAAAGTTGCCAATCTTCATCTTTGGCACCAAAAGTATCCTCACCCTTCCCTCGATCAAAGGCTGCTGTTGTTAAGAGCCGCATTCTTTCCCTTTGGGCAGCATTCAATCTCTCACCACGACCAACACCACCGGACACATTATTTCCATTTGAGTGGTTCCCATTGGTTTTGAGTCGTTTTCGCTGCTCAATTTTCTCAGAGAGCTCTTTATATTTAACACGAATCTGCTCTAAATAAAGTTCTGGGTTTTCTCTACAAGAAAATATCAAAAATAGAGAAGTAAACTTAGCTAAAACACATTTCAAAGTTTTCAAAGTATTTGACATGTAGGGAAGAAAGCATTATTGTACTCAGTGAACAGCTCATAAATAAGTTGATTGAAATCTCATTTATAACCATTTGTGAAATTACTGCACAAAGTCGAACACAATTATTTAGAGAATTCAAAAATGAAAAGCTATGAGCTCACACAAATTGTATTTAAAATGTAGGCAAATGTCTGTTTACTCATTGAATTACTTAGAAATTCAGTAAGCAGCCAACCTTAGGATATTAAATTGGGCGTTTAAATGAATAAATTCGGAAAAAAAAAAAAAGAATACAAATAGTACTATGTTGCAAAATCTTCACAAATGTCAGTATTTGTCAAAATAGGCAACTAGGCTGAAAAGTATAAATGTTTGGACACATTTTTGTTTTAAAAAAAGAAAAGCAGAAACAACAAAGGGTAAAGATGCAGGACTCAGAAGTCCCACCAACGAAAAAACACTAAGACAGCACATGGCTCCCAGCTTCCTCTGTAGAAGTGCGATGACTCCCACATGTTTTGTATGCTGAAGGTTGAATCTTTCAAAGGGCTTAAAACTTAGGCCAGACAAAACAATATTACGTGATTACTGCCTTGAATTAGTTAAACAATCAGTTAAAATATGAAACATCTCAACTAGTGGAATGTCCAACCAAGCTCAGAAGGCTGAACTAGAATAAAACAAGTCAAGAGAGTGGAGCTCAAAAATTTGGTCAAGCCCAAGCCAACTTTCAGTTTGGTTTCAAAATGTAATAAGCCAAGCTTCAACAGTCAGATACTAGACTTAGATCAACTTGTTTACACCCCCCAAGAAATTTTCATTTTAAGTGTGCTTTCTCATTAGCAGCTGACATGAACTGAATACTAATAAGATTTGTTAGTTTTGAACATACAAGCGTTTTTCTTCATCTAGTTGATTTTTCCTTTCTCGCTCAAATTCTTCTTCTTGACGTTTCTGTTTGGCCCGTTGCCGACCATCAGATGTGGTTTTCAGGAACAACTGTCTCTTCTTTTCCTTGAGCTGTCAAAGATATCATGAGAGATAATGCTATTGATAATGAAAAAGCAACAGCAATTGTTCTGGAAAATGACCATTCTAGAACAAACCAACAGTAATGCATCAGAAAGATGAAGTTGCTTAAATGATATTATGCAAGTTTTTACCTATATTCTAAAAGCAAAACATCATAATCAGTGCATTTGGAGGGGCGTACCTGCTCTGGGGTCAACATGTTGTCAGGAATATTAACTAGAGAAAATTTTTCATTTGTGGAAGAATCACTTTTTTCTTCGACTTCCGCTTGTTCAGCCTTTGGCTCTCCTTTTGCTTTACGTAAAGATTGTGATACTTTCATGAGTGAGGATTCTATTTCCTGCTTGGAGACATATCCAGTATCTTTCAAGAAAGATGGAATTTCATCCTCTTCCACTTGCTCAAGCTGCTGCAAAAGGAATTCCATACCATGCAACTGATTTTCCAGTTCATTTATCCTAGAAGACCTCTTTGCCTCGGCCATTTCTCGCAATCGTTGACCTTGTCTTTCCTTTATGGCTGCCTTTCTGGCAAGCTCTTCTTCTGATGGAGGTTCATCTACTGGTGGTGGAACCCATGGGAGCTGCCAACATCTAGTTTTATCTTCAGCCTCCTTAGTCCCTTTCTGTTGCATAGTTGCAACTGTTAACATTCAGGTAACAAGCTTGATTATTTGAAAAGAGCACAAGCAGACAAAAGCCAAGCTTGTTACCTGAAACAATCGAGCTTCTGACGCATAATCTAGTGCTATATAACAGTGCTCCATCTTCAGGTCTTCAACCTTTTCCCATGTAAGCCTAGCCCTGTTTTAAGCATAGAAGAAGAAAAGTAAAAGATTTGACAAATTATAACTATTAGATTGAAGCAGAGCCCAGCTTGATATATATACTCACATGTGATGAGGATATTTAAGTGAAAGAAGTTGCTTCAGATAATCAGTAACATGGTACCCACCGACATTAGTTCGGCAACATCCTTTATAAACAGGTTCCCCATCAATAAACTGGGAAATAAAACACAAGTTAGCATCAACCTAAAATAATTGCAAATGGTTGTCTTGGCTAATCCTATTCATCATTTATAATCAACACTAAAAACAGATAGATTGGCTTGGATTGAGCATGGAACCAGAAAATTGATTGGTATGATTCAAATGAGCATTAATATGAATAATAGAAATATGTTGACGCAGACATCTGCCAAAATGGTACAGATTGTGGCAATAAAAACTGAACCGTGGTAAATTCCTCAGCAAAAATGAGAGAGATAGAGAGAGAGAGACAAGCTGCCTCTTATATCTTATAATTGAAATCACACGTTTGCGGCATTTACACCGTCCTCCTCAATCCTATGATTTAGATGTGAATTTCAATAAATGACCAGAAAGAAAATTAAGGAAGCATCAAGTGAACGAGGCACGTAGCTCAAGCACCACTTAGGTGCTTAATCCTTCTGTCAATGCGCTCACATAGGCAGTACCTGGTTGATGTCACCTCCCATGAACCTAGATGCACCACGCTTCACCGAAGCGCTTATGCAAACTGTGCAGCTTGCCTTAGACAACACTGGTGGAATTTTCTTTTTCCTCCTACTTTACATGCCTAAATATTTGTACAAAAAAGCCCAAATTGAAATCCTTGGATTTCAAATTCTCTGGCCAAAAGTAACCTTGGAAAAATCCAGGCACAAACTTCTTGATTAACTACTTCAAACTTGTATGCTACCATAATCTCTTGAATCTGAGGTATGTATGCACAAACTCACACAGATAATAATCACCTGATTCTCTAAATAAAATTTCTAAATTTGACCTAAGTAGATACCAAGGTATGAAAGCCTACCGGGATAACATGAGTTGTTGTAAATCCTGGAGAAATAGCTAACCCATCTTTATCACAAATCCCATGTTGTTGATTATACTTGTAGCTGAATGCAGCATCCACACCAAATGCTGTAAAGATGGTGTAACATACAGTTTAACAAGAGAGCCATACACTTGCAACATAAGCAAAATACTTTCCCCTCACAGGAAAACTTTTCAAATTCATAGTTTATACCTACTGAGGGTACTCCATATGTTTCGAAAAGAAGCTCTGACATTTTACTGCGTGAATGAACTGGGTTGCATACACATTCCGTGATCAGGACAGGATGATCGATCTGTTCTGCCCTCAAATCAACAGTAAAATCATGAAATTGTCTCGTAAACCTACCAACTAACCTCAAAGCTGACGTAGACAACATGAAATATAAAAAATGAAAACCATGCAGCACATACAGCAGAACCCATAAAGAACAATAGATTGTTTGTCATGCATATATCACTAGGCTAATTGTAAATTCTGAAAAAGGACATTTCAATTGTTGATGTGTGCACCAAATTAACATTTAATCCCTCCTTTTGATCCAAAATTGCCACAAGCAACCATAGATGATAACCTAACTGCAACTTATCTGAATCAGCGTTAAAAAGGTGAAAAAAAACCTAAGTTCAATACCCAAATCCCCCTTTCCATCAAACATAAGCATGCAAGTGAACATTTTTACAAGATTTTCTACAGAAGTGGAATTTGGAGTATAGTTACAAAGTATAAGTTAGATTAAAAAAGCCACCATATTTCGGAGCAATGTAATCAAGGTAATCTGAAAGATAACAAGCCCTAAATTAAAGACAGCTTCAGCAGAAAGAATTTTACGCTACAGACCAAATTCAGTACAAAGCATAACCCATTCACAGCTGGAAGCCGACAAATACCATCTCTAACACACAAAGTTTCAATGTACCTGCGATCCATTTGCTCCAAGCCGATCAAAGCCAAAGTCAAGAATCTACAAGATAAAAGATCAGTCATTGAAAGTGTTATTCAGAACAAATCTAAACTAACAAATTGACGATCCACACAGCTTCATCCTGCAGGTTCAAAGCCAGTTTCCCAAGCTTGGCAAGGTTTAAGAAAAGAACAAAAAATAAGAAAAATCCTTAAGATCTACTAAATTTAATGTCCTAGACCAGAAAATCCACACACATCACAAAACAATAGAAGCAATAAAACTCACATATTCCATTATCTCGAATTGATAAACAACATTACTATCAAATGCAGAACGTGGCCCCGATCGAGTGCAGTCAAAGTATCTCAACAATGCAGGATCATGGTCACCAACAATAGTCACAGTTTCTCCTACATATCACCAAAAAGCAACATGAACCAAATAAATTGAACTCAACGCACAACAGACACAAAAAAATATAGCCAAAACTTTCACAAAACATCAAAAGGGCAAAAAAAACCTAACGCTTCAACAAAAAAAAAAAAAAATCTCCCAATTGGAAATAACATATTGCAAGCAAAAATATTAAAACTTTACATTAATTTTCCCTCGTTTTCCCATCAACCAAACAGATTAAAAGCAGAAATTCAAATTACCAGTGGCTTTATGGCGCGGGCGCTGAACAATGTTGCGGAAAATAACACGAGGGTCAGTCTCTCCGGCCCATCTGCTCCATTAGCCACAGAAAAAAGTTAACGAATTTCGAAAATTAAACACAAACCCATTAAAATTTAACGGAAAAGAAAAGTGGAATCGAGTTAGGGTTTGAAGTTATGATGTAATGAATTTACCCGATGCGAAAATAGGAAGCGCCATTATCGATGACAATAGGGGTGCTAGAAGAGAAGAGATTGTAATCTGATTGTCTTTGTATTTGTGATATGAATGGCATTTTCTGCTATTCCTATTCTCTGTTATCTTCGCTCACAGGAATGGAGGAAGAACTGAAGAGGGATTTTCTTTTAGCTTTTGCAGAGGGGAATATTTGGAATTGAGTTTAATTACTGATATTGGTCTAGAGATAAAGACCATGACTACTAGTAAGTACTACACAAGCCATAGCAGCAGGCCATAAGCGGTTTGTTTGGATGGTCACGGTCCAACCGGACGGTCTGACCCGTCCAAGCCGTTTGCTTTCTCGCAAATACAGTTTAGATTAGAGATATAATTGTGCCGAATTAAATTTAATTATTAAATTAGAGCTTAACTTGATTATAAAACTTTATTCAAGTTTGAGTTTAAATTTTGTAAATTTGAACTTAAAATCAATTATTTCTATAAAAATTTTAAGTTTAAATGCAAATAAATTATACTAAATTCAAAATTAAAATTGAAGAATTTTCACTTTAAAACCTATTTAGTTAATTATGAGTAATTAACAATCTATAATCATTTATTAATCAATAAAAATTGCCATCTAACATTTTTAATTTGATGTAAGAAATTTTTTTTTTAATTTATTTTGCACTCTTACCACGTATAAAAAAAATAGGTAAGCATCACTACACCAAAAGTATTATAAAATTGAAGAGAAAAGTGAAATAAATGACAGAAATATATAATAGATTGAGTTTATGAGAAGCATAGTCAAAATAGTTAGAACTGATCATTTAGTTACATGAAATTAACCCATTCATATTTCTTTTATACTTGGTTTAATGTTTCAATGTGGAATAAATTCCCAACAAAAATTTGGGTTAGTGGCAAAGTATTTTATTCTCAAATCCCCTTTTCACATGAATGTTACATGTGATAAGAAAGATTGATTTTCAAGTATTCATCTTTCTATTCAACCATTAACCATTTCCTATATTAAAAAAAAATGATGAGAAATATATATTTTACACAAAATTAAGAGGTTGAAGCCCTAAGAAGAATATTGACCATAAAAACCAACAAAAAAAATTAAGCCCAAATGGTAGCACAGATTTGGTCACAAGAAGTCCAAAACCTAAGCCATTTTGTTAAATAAGGCCCAACCCACTAGGAATCGGATCTGGAAGATTCTCTATTTGAGGGCGGCACGTGGGGCACCAGCCTCCTACGTGACGTCTTATAAGAAAAGGATGTAGTAGGAATCCAACTAGGCGCTTTCCACGTGCAATCTCCTTCACCATACCAAACTAACCCCTGGTAGGCCCATCCATCGCTCATGGCCCACTAAGCGGAGAACCAAAAAGCACCGCCACATAAAAGTGTGGTCTAGTTTTAAAACCGACCCATCTCCCATGAACCTTCTCGCGCTCCAGTTGTCGTTTCTGACACCTCGGATTTAATACCAAAAAGGTTTCGCCACGTGGAGTTCCTGAGAACCAAAACATGGCCAACTAATATAAGAAATAATCTCAATATTTATGCAATCGAGATTTATTGTTCAAATATGAGAAAAATAATCCATTTTATAAAATAAATAAATTTAAATTTTAAAAATTAAGTTAATATTATAATAAAATATAAAATATTTATCTATTATATTATACTAATATAACAAAATTTATATTAAAAAATATAAATATATAATTGGATATAAATCTATTTTTAAAAAATTAATATAGTAATATATTTTCTCTCAAAAAAGAATTAGTCAAAATACATTTATAATTGCACATTCTTTTAATTATAAATCAAAACAAAATAATGACACCATAAATGACAATATATTGAAAATTTAATCTAAATATAACTTAAAATTAAATAACTTTTTATTCTAATAAAGAGTTTAATTTTGATTCTTATTTTTTTTTTAATGTTAGCCATAGACTTGAACATATGATTCTTTAAAAAAAAATGTCAAATCAAGGGCACTAAATAAACTTTTATTTATATTTTTCATTTATAATTTTAAATAAATTTTAACACAGAAAAAGTTCTCTTTAAATATATAAAAAATTTTATTTATTTTTTCACAAGAAATGAGAGGAAACCTTTTTTTTTTTAAAAAAATAAAGGATTAGAGTTGAGAATTCGGTCGATTCGGTTCAAACTGAGCCGAAATTTTTAGAATTGAATATATTGAATTTAGTTTAAATTACAACCAAATTGACCGAAATTTAAAGAAAAATCAAAGTAAATCGAACTGAATAAAATCGATTTGTTTCAATTTGATTTTAGACTCTCAATGAACTGTAATTATGATAAATTAATTTGAGTTTTTTTATCTTATATAAATTTTTAATATTAGCATTTGAATAATTTATTTTTAGTTTTTTAAAATCAAATTAAAAATAAGTGAAAAAAACTCACAAATCATTTTATTCGATTTTCTCAATTTTAAAATGAATTGAAATTAAAAATTAAATTTCTCTATTTTTCTAAACTGAATTGAGCCAAATTTATTTTAAATCGAACCGAATAGAATAAATTCACTCAATTCAATTCAATTTTTAAATTTCAATTTAATTTTGTTCACCCCTACAAAGGATAACAATTTTTTTTTTTTTTCCAATTTAACGACAAAAATACTAAGCACTATTGGAGTGTTGGATTGAAATTAAACATGCTGGGCTTTTGAAGACATTGAGCTGCGTGGCATGACAAGCAAGAAAAAGTCTCCTAAAAACTATTGTGACGTGTAAAAGTGATGTCCACGTGAGCTTGGGTTCAGGTCCAGCTGAGTTGCTTCCTCCACACGATTAGATAAGTCAAATAGCACCTTCCCGAACAAGCTGGCGCCAGTCTTTCTCCGTATAAAAACCCCCCCAATGATGATTTCCAACACTCAAATAAAGAGGTACTGGTTTAGTTTTCAAGAACGAATGGAAGTGGTGGATCATCACGAAGGCTGCAGGACGCCCCGACGACGAATCCCGGCGGCGTTGACATGCCCACCGGCGCCGAAGAAGAAATCGATTAGCTTGAAAGAAAGGAGTCCACCAAAGGACGGGTATTTTCAGCCGCCCGATCTTGAATCTCTGTTCTTGCAGATTAATGCACCAAGAAGAGGAAGAGAAGCAAGCGTTGTATAAACAAACAGGTTGGCCTGCCTATATGATTTGTTTTTGTAAATTAATTACTATTATCATGTAACAAACGGATTAGTTACTATGAGGTACCCGTTGTTTAAATGTCCTTTTTAGAGTTGTTGCTACAGTGGTTCAGTTAAAAAGCTTTTATTTTTTCTTTATTTTGGTTAAACTGAAAATTTGATTAAGATTAAAATTTATAATTTTCATGATTTTAGAAATAATTCCAATTTCATTACGATAGCAATAGTTTTGTGAACCTTGGAAACTTAAATCAGGAACTTCGGATGGAGTCTTAGATTGGTAGAGAGGAAAACGATATTGGAGGTACGTGTATTTTGTGTAGTTTCGGCAAATGGTGGAGAAAAGCGGGCCTTATGGCTGACACCAAGTCACTAACTCGGCTAATTGGCATATGCTGGTTT
Organism: Omphalea diandra; assembly: GCA_949677035.1. Taxonomy (NCBI): domain Eukaryota; kingdom Viridiplantae; phylum Streptophyta; class Magnoliopsida; order Malpighiales; family Euphorbiaceae; genus Omphalea; species Omphalea diandra. The sequence continues at coordinate 8,649 of CATIWR010149205.1, forward strand.
GGTAAAGGTTAGGTAATTAGTTCCCATCAGAGAGACTTGGAAAAGTGCTAGTATTTTCTTTCCAACTCCTTATTTGCACGTGCAAATGATTTATTAATTAATGAATTTCAAATTAAATTACATAAGCAAGGACAACTACAGATGAAAGAGTCAATTAAGTAGTATTAACTATCAAGCTTAATCAAATTTAAAAAAAAAGAACAACTCAGGTTGCAGTTTCTTAGCAAACTTTGAGAGAAATTGAGCCAAAACCATGTGACAAGTCCAAACTTACCACATTCCTCAATTGGGTCTATAGTCTTAACAAATCTAATAGATTTGAATATTCGGAGAGTAAAATTTGAACACTAACCCCAATAGTTTCTCATATGCTGTAGTTCGGTATGTTATTCAATGTCTTTAAAACCAGATCAGATACTGAATCAGATAGTTGGTTAGTTTTTTTTTTTTTTTTATCAGTTTGACTAATTTGATAGATACGGTTCAATAGATTATTTTTTAAAAATTTTTTAAAATATAAATAATACTTACAAAAACATTTAAAAGCCTTAATTTTCATATGCATTATGCTCTGTTTTAACTAAGTATGGTCTGGCTATTAATGTACCTTTTTCTTCCTTAAACCAAAACTCACGTTGTGTTTGTTTTAGGGAAAATGTGTTTAGTGCATATAAAAAATTGATTAATATAAAATATTTTTTTAATTAATAGAAAGTTAAGTCATTTTTTAAGAAAAATGATTTCTTTTAAACAAGAACTTAATTTTTAGATTTTCATATATTAATCTAAATAAAAATAAACTATGTAAATACATATCTATTAGTATATATATAGTTCTTGCTTCTTCCTGATAATTGACACTCGGTCATTAATTGCTATCAATCAATAGGTGAAACTTATACAAATTTTACTTTAATGTACTTTTCTCATATTAAATAATAAATTAAAAAATAATCTTATAAATACAATCTTTTCTCATATAAATATAAAGTGATTATGGTCTAAATTTTGCTATACTCTTATAAATTAAAAATTACAAATATATTTATCAAAAATTATTTTTTAGAAATATATTTTTATAAATAAATTATTTTTCATGAAACAAATAAAATCTCAACTTTATGTTTTTTTTTTTTTGAAACTCAAAAAAATTAATATGCCCGCTTTGAAATGCATGGATAGTTGAATCATTATTAAAAAATGTGGAAAATACAAGCAAATGTAATTACCTATAATTAACAATTTAACTCTTCAAAATAGGATTTTCATCTAAGTGCACCACTTCCACCCTCTAATATATATATATATATATAATAAAGTTGCCCAACAGATGCCAAGAACTTGATGGGACGATTTCTTTTTTTCTTTTTAGGCTAATTCCCAGCGATTCAAATATTATCAAATTGAATGCTGACTCATTTTATTCTTGATGAAAAGTAGTAATAATCATTGAAGGAAATGATATATATATATATATATATATATATATATATATATATATATATAATGAAAAGAGAGAAATCTTGAAAATTTATGGAATATTTTAGTTGAAAGATGAAGGTCATGTCAATTGTTTTCACTAGGGTTTGAATTATTGTACGATGCAGGAGGCAGAGCTAATTGATTAAGGGGTACCTTTGTTGTACTAGAGAATTAGAGGACTGGATTTTTTTCGTTCATAGGATGCCATATGTTCAGGTGGGGTCTTACGGGGTTGTCTATAATATCTTTTACGCTCACATCCTTCAGGTGGATTTTTATGCATCCGTAATGTGATAGATCAACTTCTCATCAAAGAAAATATGGAAGATGATTTCTTAATTACAATCCAATGTCAAATTTCCATGATGAATTTCATGAAAAATTTCTAACATCTTTGTGTACTTAATTGGAGCAATAATTTTTAATTTAAATCAAATCGATTCACCATAAAATGATCTTTAATTTATTGTATATAATGTTTAGAATTTTATTAATCTATCTAAATTGATATGATTTGTTAAGATTCAATTTAATTTAAATTAATAAAAATATTTAAATACTTGTCAACTTATTTTTATATTTTGATATGATGAATAATTTGAATTTCATTGCAACTTGAAGTAACCCCACAATCACTATTATTTTTCTATTATCATTAACAATATCATTGTTCTTTAAAACTATAGTGTCATAAATTTCTTCAAAGTTTCCGACAAAAAATTTGGAGTTTCTAAATATCAACAAATAATGATTTTTTTTTTTTTAGAAAAAAACAGTTTGCAGATATTTCTGAAGATCTCTGAGGAACATTGGCGTTCGAGACATAAATATTAGCTTCCAAGGAGTTTCTGACTTTCTATGATTTCGTAGCCTGTGAATCACATGACTAGTAGCTTAGCCCATCATCCCCATTATCTCCTTCTTTGACCATATGACAACATTATGGGACAGAATTTAAGAGTAAGAGCTCCATGAGTTGCATTAAGCTAGTTTATAAAAAAAAAAAGAATATAGTACCACAAGAAAACATAAATTAGTTGGCATGAGATTGTTTTAATTTAAGTAGATTTTGAGTTTGAATTTCTAATTATGGAGCTATGTTAAAATTCGATAGAGAGAATTTTTATCGCACTTGTGATTTTATCCAACTCAAATTAAAGTTAATCTTGTACTTAAAAGATATGATAATATTGAATGATCTAAAAAAAGTCATATTATTTTATCACAATTAAGACAAACAATGCACAGTTAATAGAACTTACCCTGTGATTGGCAAATTTCCATAAGGAGGAAATAAAATAAGGAAGGAAAATAAATTTTATTTTCCCTCCTTATTTTCCTTCCTCATGATTGGATAAAAAGGAGGGAAAGGAAAATAATTTTTATTTTTCCTTGATTGGATAACCAATTATGGAAGGAAAAAATAATAATATGTAATATATTTCCAATTTTACCCTTTATTAAATAACACATTTGAATATTTAATTGTATTGTATAATAATACAAAACAATAATTATTATTTAATTGATTTTATATGAAATTAAAATTTATATAATGATAAATATAATGTTAATACGAACAAATTCTAAAATTATTTTTATATTTGAAATGGTAAAAAAATATATTTATAGATTGGTTTATATTTTTTTAAATATTAAAATGTAACAAAAATATTTTTAAATATATTTTTTAAATTTTGAAATATTAACCTGAAATTTTCGAGTGAAAATGAGAACAAATTAAGCAACTTTGGTTAGGGTTGTTTCAATTTAATTACATGTATTTTAAATTTGGTTCGATTCAAATGGGTTGATTTATTAATTACTTCAGTTAATTCAAATTTTTTTGTTTTCTATATAAAAAACCGAACCAAAAACCTAAAACCGAATTTTTTAAATAGTATAACTGAATAAATCAATTTTATTCAGGGATCAAACCGAACCGAACCAGATGGTTCGGTCAATTTTTCAATTTGGTTCGGTTTTTGCTCAGATTCTGTAATTTTGTATAATGTCCAGGGGTAGGATGGTAATTTTTGCAAAATCCCCTCTTCCTTCAATATTTTCTCTTCATTTTGGAGAGAATAGGGAGGAGGGAAAATTTGAGTTATTTTCCCTCCCCCCTCTATTTTCCTCCCCTTCCCAATCAAGGGAAAATAACTTTTCCCTCTTATTTTCCTCTCCCCCTTATTTTACCCTCGTCCAATCACAAGCTTAATCTTTGATTGGATTGGTTAATGGCTAAACTTTAGGCATGTTAAGTAAGTAAGGTGATGATAGAGATTAGGGAATCAAATCAACCAACCTAACAAGAATCAATTCACTGGACTAAAGTCAAGGCGGAGAGAAGACTGATAAAACAATAAGGATACTAGAGGAAATCAAAAAGGTATCAAGTCACATGTTACAAGCTCCACAGCATAAAAAACATCTCGAGATCTCGTTTTCGATCACAATATCATATTCATATCCACCCTTCTTTTCTATATCAGCCGCGGCCGGCGTGATACTCGATGTTAATTAAAGTATATCTCAGTCTCTCGATAGAATCCCAGCCCTTCCATAAAATTTCCTCATCGTTAATTCATCATCAATCATCTCTGTCCTCAATCTTGATAGGTTCCATGCAACAAGACAAACTATGCCTTGCCTTTGTGCCATTGGGCCGTTCCTTTATCATTGGTGTGCGTGTGGGCCCCCTCCAATTTGCCTTTCGCCATTTCCTCTTCGGTCCGTGCTTCAACCTTTCTTTTTTATATACCACAACTTCGAGGAATGTTTACCACTTATTTGCCGTATCATTATAGTTTTTCACATTTTAAATGTAAAAATATATTATATTTAATATTTCAATTATCTACATTTTTTTATAAGTCTAAAAGGTTTCAATAATAATATAAATAACTGAAATCATTTAGATCATAAAAATGGTAAAACTATAATTGCATATTTAGACACTCAAATTCAATACTTCTAATTAAATTAAAATAATTCATGATAACTAATCTGCTTGTTCAATGGTAAAAATAGTTATTAACCTTAATCTTTCATACTTCACAATTGAAGTTTTAATTATTATTATTTTTTTAACCACAAGATACTTTTATCCATAAAGGTATACTCACATTATTCTTAAAATAATTTAGAAAGGTTATATATCCATAATATTTAGAATTACAATAGAAATTCAATCCTCAATGTTCAATATGATGATAAATAAAAATATATTAATTTAATTTTTAAATCATATCATTATTCTTAAAATGATTTTTTTTCAATAATTTCACTTATTTTTTTAATAACAGAGACTTCCATTAGTCTTTCAAAAAATTTCCATTATTATTGGTGCAATAACACGAGGTCTAAAATTTATATAGGCTACTACATCAAATATAAAAAATAATATCCATGAAATATTATTAATAAACACAATAACTAATCTCAAATATTATATTTCGTTTTATTTAATGACACTTATTTTTTAAAAAGTAATTTTCTCAAAAAAATATTATTAGAAAATTTTAAAAATTATATTCAAATAAAATTAAATTTTTTATAATTCATTCATATATTTTTAAAATGTTATATTTATTTCATTTACTAATTTTGATGTATATATACTATAAAATACTATTCTATCTCTAATATATCAATATAAATAATTTATTCTCTTAAATAAATTGATTTAAAAAGAATTATTGTAAATATAAGTTAGAGAGCATATGTTAATTTGACTAAAGCAAATTATGTTTTCTGAATCTCACTTCAATTAATTAATTCTTTTATATTAAAATTTTAAAAATACAAATATAAATTTATTTTAACTTTTCACTTTCACATGATAATTAAATATGGAAAAAATTATACTTTTATGAAATCAATTTTTAAATTAAATTTATTCAAAATAAATAAAATCTTTTAAGCTCACATCAATAAGAGATGTAATTCCAAACAAATTTAATATTGAGAATTAATACAAATGAAAAATGATAAACATAATAAAATATTCGTTTTACTTGAAGAAATAAAATACATGATATAAATATATTATGGAAAAAAATCTTTGACAATAACTCTAAATTAATAACACTATATATGATTAATATGAAAATTAGGGAAAGAGAGGGAGAGGGAGAGGGAGAAGAAAGGTGGTGAGTTTCACTCATATTTTGTTTGGTAAATTATTTGTTAAAAAAGACAAAGGGAATAAAGTGTAACCATTTCTCTTTATTAAAGGATAATTGGTTCCATCATAAATTAAGGTGTTAAAATTCATTTTTATTGAATTGTTATGTTTACTTTTGACTCTTCTTCATTATTCAAGTATAATATGATATTTTTCTTCTCCTTTCTTTGTTAAATAATTTTAAATTTGCTAAACACTATAGGATGAATTTTTTATATTTTTTTATGCTTTTCTTAAAAAAAAAATTGGTTCCATCTAATAACCATGCAAATATAAGACAAAAAAGAAAAAAATCTTTGACAATAGCTCCACATAAGGCAAAAATAAATTATGCTAAAAGAAAAGGAGACATAAAATTTAGTTTGGTTTGATTTTTATTTTAAAAAATTTTGATTTTTGATTTTTGATTTTCTCTTTGATTTTTTTATAAAAATTAAATAAATCAAAATTATTAATAAATCAATCAAATTTGAATAGAATTAGATTTAAAATATATATAACTTACTTAAATTGAATCAAATCAAATCGAAATTTTATAGGTTTAGTTCGATTTACATATCTATATATAATTCAGTTTATTCAATTTAAAATTTAAATCTTATTCGATTTGTAAAATATAAAATTTAGTTTGACTAATTGTAATAAAAAATCAAATCAAATAAATTGAACAAATAGATTTGCTCACCCTTGCTTGCAAAGCGGGATCTATGAACCTAATTTTGCAACAAGAAAATGCCCACTTTTTATAGAAATATTGCATAATTATATTATATAATCTATAAAAATTAAATTTAATATTTTTACTATAAAATTCAATCAATAAATTATTATATTTAAAATTTAAATATAATAAATTAATGTTGTATTTTGTTTACATATAAAAAGTATTTCTAATTGCATAAAAAAATAAATATTTAACTGTTGCACTACTTATTTTTCATTTATTCACTTTACCTTTCATTTTATTTTTTAATTATTTATTATTTTTATAATTTTACTTATTTATTTTATTTTATTTTTAATTTCAATTTATTATTATTTGAGATATTTTAAATATTTTGTTTACTATGAAAAAACATAAATGATAAATAATTTTACAATGTTATAAATAAATAATCAAATTTAATTAACAATTTTAATCTATTTTATATAAACTCCACTCAAAAAACTTTCTGACAAGGATTTTAAGAATGATTATGAATTAAACCTCAAGTCTCACAACAATAATAAGAATAAAATTACTAGATTGTGAGACACTCTAAAGATTATCTAAAATGTAAATTTAATTGCGTTTCTACAGTGGAAAGTAATCAATGTATATCAATATTTTTATTTTTCTCATTAAATCTCATTTTGTATTAAATCTAATATATATATATATATATATATATATATAATGTAGTTTTACCTTTGAGAAAAACAAGTGAATAAATAAAAGACCTTTGAACATTATAGATTGCACTCTTGTTATCTTTAAGCTTAAGGTATCTATTTTTCCACCCTGGACCTTTTCTTCTTCAACTCTCTCTTTTTCTCTCTATCTGTGTGTGTCCACTGTAACAGCATTGTAAAAAAAGAAAATCTGAAAAATTAGCCCATGCTGAACAAATGGTGAAGGTTTGCTCGTCGTAATATATGAGTTTCAAAGATAATTAATGGGTAGGACTTGATTGGGTGGATGGTGGGGCATGAGAGAGCCATTAGACCTATAAAATAACAGTCCTGGCTTTCTTTGATGCCTGACTTTGGAGACTAAAGACAAGTAAATGAAACCAACGCTGTCATCTACAAATTGACCAATTGGATGAAGTAGCTTACTGCTTTGTTATATTGTAATCCCTGCGCGAGCAGAAAAGTAGTACAATCTCAGGCTTTGAATCTGACTTTGCAAAGCTTCAGATCTGACTTTTGTTTTCTTTAGACTTAACAAACCTAATTTAGGTGTCGTGCTATTTTCCATATCTTTCCTTGTCGTTTTACGCAAGGTTCCGTTTCCAATTAAGGCCATGATTTATGTACTTATCATCAGTGCTCAAGTAACAACAGTTTTAATCAGCAATTGTCTTATTATTTTAGTGAGCTTAGTTTTTATTTCATTAATTAGAATTTTAGTGTTGATATCAATAATTTTTTTTTTTATGATTAATCGCTAGCCAACACGCAATGCCAAATATTTTATGAAATCATAGTTATGATTATAATATCATAATCTTAAACATCATTTTTTCTTAAATAGTTCACCCGTTATTTCAAAATGAATAGTAACATACTCGATAATGATGTATCAAAAAAAACCCCCCAAATTTCAAGGCCTTTTTTTTTTTTTTTGGGTTTAAGATATTGGTCTAGTGGGCTCCTCATATCAATTTTGGGCCGCTTCAGCTTTTATATGTTGACCCATCAGATGACTATGCATCAAAATATTGCCTTTATCCGTCTTATTTTTTGACAGCAGGTGCATCAAAATATTGCCTTTTAAATGTGGAGCATCCACCTTTTACTCTTGATATTAACCTAGGCCCAAAACGTAAGGCTCATATACAAATGTCCAACCTGAGGACAAAAAACAAAAGGACATCCAACACACAACTTTCTAGCCCAATAATATCTCTATTACAACAAGTCCATCTCCATCCTTCAAACCTATCTCCATAGCCCAATCCCATAAAAATAACCTTATCCTAGTATTAGATGGCCCCAAAAACCTAAGCTTAATATTTACATAATCACTTCAAACTTTTGCTATGGGGGCCCAAGAGAGCCCATCTGGTGGGCAAAACAAAATTCAAAGGTTTGAGCTGAAGGCCATAGCAAGAGACCTAGAACAAAGAAGCGCAGTATGTTTGGAAGAGATTCAAGCATAAAGGAAGGATAACTTTGATTTTGCCCCCAAAGACGATAATGATGGCAAAAGAAAGCAACCTACTGATCAAATAGTGCTTTGGTGGCTAGCTAGAAGCCACCGTAAGAGAAATGAGTATCATTGCGTGGAATTGTTAGGGGCATTGGCAACCGCTGAAAATTAAAGCTCTCAAAGAGCTTATAAACAAAAATAGCCCATTTTTGGTGTTTCTTTCATAAACAAAGAAGAAAGCAGCCTTTTTGGAGAGATGGAAAATTCGACTGTATTTTGTTAATACTTGTTATGTTCAACCTAATGGTTTGGCAGGTGATTTAGCACTATAGTTGTGATGTTGATATTTCATACAAAGACAATAATTATATTGATATCTTTGTAAATACTCCAATGAATATGCATATTATTTTTGTGTATGGTGATCCTAAATGTCAAGGTATAATTTCTTTTTTAGAAAAAGTGTCTTCTCTTAACTTGCATAATGGAAGCCCTTGGTTGTGCATAGGGGACTTCAATATCTACAGCTCAAGTGCTGAAAATTAGGGCCGTAAAGGCATCAATTGGAATCTTGCCCAAGCTTTTCAAAACTATCTAAATGAATGTAACTTGATGGACCTCAATTATAAAAGGAGTATGTATACATGGCCAAATAAACAGAGCGATTCTCACTGAATCATGAGGCCTTTAGACGAAGCAGTTGCTAACCCAAAATGAAGTGTTTTTTTTTTTATCCCTTTGCTTAGTTTTTTCATGGTCCTCTGCCATAGACCCATTGTGCATAAGTTGGATAAACATTTGAGAAAGGTAAGTAAATTTTTTAATCTAAAACTAAATGGACATATTCTAATAATTGCAGAAAGGTTATCGAGGAAGCTTAAGGAACAACGGATCAACAAACTATAGTACCTCAACTTTTGTATAAATGTCAGCTTTCTCCGTAACCTTGGAGTCAAAAGGAATTTGGGAATTCTTAGCGTAAAATTCAGGATATCTCCTCAAGTTTGGAGAGAATGATGTCTAACCCACAATCTGATTATGATAAAACATTAAGAAGACATCATGAAAGCTAAACTAAAACATTTATGGAAACTTGAAGAGATGCATTGGCATCAGAGGTCTCGTATCAATTGGTTGTCCTAGGGATATCGTAATACAAAATTCTTTCACTTTAGTGAAGTAAGTGCAGAGGCGATAAAGGAACTACATTTTTTAACTTTAGAATAGCCAAGATGCTTGGATTTACAATGAAGATCAGATAAAAAAAAGTTGTATCCTTTTACAAATCCCTTTTTTTCCGCAGACTCTTCTTCTCCTCCAGACTCCCAGGAGATAAATGATGTGTTTTTGGCCGACTAAGGTTACACATGTCGCTTTCAACCTTGGGACGTATAAAGCTTTAAGACCCAATGGTTTTCTTGGATTTTTCTTTGAAAAACATCAGGACATAGTGGAAAATAAGGTTGCAAAGATGGTTAGGGATTTCTTTTCTTCAACAACTCTTCCTGCATAAAATAAATCAGACACACATTGTCTTGATTCCTAAAACGTATAGCTCTACATCCTTGAATGACTATCGCCCAATCAACTTGTGCAACTTCACCTATAAGATTATCTTAAAGACTTTTACAAATCATATTTGAAGCCATGGCTTGATCAAATAATCTCACCTTTGTGGTTAGCTTTTGTGCCAGGAAGAAATATTCAAGATAATGTTATCGTAGCTCATGAAACATTCCATGGCTTGAAACATAAAAGGAAAAATGTGGGGGTTTTTGCCATAGCAATCAAAATAGACCTTCATAAGGCTTATGACACAGTTACATGGGATTTCTTATTTAAATTCATGGCAAGGTTGGGTTTTTCATCATAGTGGATAGGCTTGGTTAAGGCTTGTGTTACAACAGTTTCTGATGCGGTAAAAGTTCTTTATTAGAATCTTTTGTCCCATCTAGAGGAATTCGACAAGGGGACCCCGTCTCCACTTGTTTCTTCTTGTGTCTGATTGGTTATCTTGAAACTCGAGGCTGTTGTCCAGTTTGGTGCACTCAAAGGTTATAAGATAAAGAGACGTTGTCCTGCCCTATCCCACTTGCTTTTCGTAGATGATACAATCGTGTTTGGGGAGGCATTACCTCAAAAAGCTCACATTATCCTTGATGTTATAAAGGATTACTGCTCTGCCACAGGTCAACAAATAAACTAAAGAAAATCAAATATAACATTTAATAATAATACTTTTTTGGCTATTAAATCAAAGATATGCAACATGATGAGTATTAAGAACAAAGGTGCAATGTCTAATTATCTTGGGTTACCTACCACTTGAGGCAGATTGAAAAAAGAAGCTTTGTAATTTATTTATGATAGGGTTGTGCAAAAGACTCAAGAATGGAAGGCTATGCTTTTTATCTCATGCAGGGAAGGAAATTCTCATTAAATCAGTCTTACAAATGTGTCATCATATGTAATGTCAGTCTTCTTACTACCAAAAGGTTTCTCTTCCTCTCTGGAGAAACTAGCGGCAAATTTTTGGCGGAGCTAAACCATTGATAAAAATAGTTTGCACTAGGTTAATTAGAGGAAAATGACTAAGATGAAGGCAGAAGGAGATCTAGATTTTAGAGACATGCGTTTGTTTAATATTGCACTTCTAGCTAAGCAAGTATGAAGGATAGTACAAAATCCAAACGTCTTCTGGGTTAAGACTCTGAGAGGAATTTACTATCCATATTCGGATTTTCTCACAACAAACTTGGGGTTTAATGCATATTGGGCTTGGAAAAGTATTATTGAAGGTAGAAACGCCTTGCGATGGAATATAAAGCGTGGTGGTTTTATCGATATCTGGATTGAGGCATGGATTCCTTCCCTCAAGCATTTTAAGTTGTCATCCCCAAAACCACCTGGGTCCCCCATTAACTATGTGACAGATTTGATTAACCATATAACTAGATCATGGGATATACTAGTTAGTATGACCAGCTATTCACAAGAAGAAGCAAATACAATTCTTAAAATTCCACTGAGCAGTGAAGAAGCCCAGAACTCTATGATACAACACTTCAATGCAAAAGGGTTATTTTTTGTCAACTCATGTTACTATGTGTTAAAGCAAACATATGACATGGAAGCTCAACCAACGTGCCCATTGAATTCCCACGTAATAGGAAAAGAGCTTTGGAAATCCATCTGGCAGTTGCAAGTCCCCTGAAAGATCAAATCCATCTGGCAGCTGCAAGTCCACTTTTGATAACTGGTGAGTCAACATCTCCACTGTGCTTAAAGCATTAAAGCAAGAAAGACATTCTTAGGCTCCTTGCCTTTATTTGCTGGCAAATCTGGAAGACCGGGAATAAGTTTGTATTCGAAGGAGTTCTACCTGATATGGAAAAGAGAATTGCATGAGCAGCCTCATTGTATCCAGAGATTAGCAGCATCCCCACCCACACACAAGTCAAACTTCCCTAACCTTCGTGACATCAGCTTCCTGTTAAAGGTTGGAATCCTTCTTACAAGGGATTCTAAAAATTAACAACGATGTTTCATTTGTGGAAGAGCTTCAAATGGTTAGACTGGCTGCAATTTGCAAAAAGTACCAAGGAAAAATGGTGGGTGGGACGCGCAAGGTGGTTTGCTCATTTGTTTTAAGCAAAAAAGCCCAAGCCTTGAAGATGACCATTTTACTAACAGTGGATAGAAACCCGTAGAGATCAATAGTCGAATTTGACTCTCTCATCTGTCGTGAAACCATAACAAAGAAATCTCATCATCTCTAGAGGGAAATAGCAGCTATCATTCAAGATATTATTGTGATTTTGAGGGCATATTCTTGCATTTATGTTAGTTATGTTAGTAGAAGTGCAAATAAATGTGCAAATTTGGTAGCGAAGGATGTGAGACTAAAGAAATGCCCTCTGAATTTGGTTTCTTCACATTCTCCTCTTTTGTATAATTTACTTGTTCAGCATTTGGTACCTGTATGAATGAAATTATTTTTTAAAAAAAAAGTCCAAGAAAATCAGCGATGATTTGGTATAAGGGAGGGTGGGTCATTCTCATTCATTCATTTAGCATGGCAATGCCATCAAATTAGAAGGACAAGCCCAAGAATGTCTTGTTTCAGCTTTACAGCTGCAAGCCTTTTTTTAGGAGGAGATTAGGTGAAATTGCTTCCGTGATCCATAACCGCTTCAATCTGCAAGCCTGCAAATTGGTTCAATGGTAAGTAATTTAGCAGCATTTCTTAAAACTTACAAAATTTGATCGAGTTCTTCCAAACATGGGACTATAATACTGGGTAACCTATTTTACCTAATTAGCTGAATTGGGATATCTGGTTTTATTTGCCTGCTCCATGCTTAGGCAGGCTTACACCTAAGCTAACGGTGGGTGCTAGTGGCATAAATGAAGGGTTAGGTAGCATTTCGATTCAAATACAGAGTAGTTACTGTAAGAATTTGAATCTAAAATGTAAATGAATTAATAGAGGACAGTAGACGTCGGTGGGTGGCATTTTCTCGTTCCAACAGGTCACATGAAAAGGCCCGCTTAAGGCGCCAAAGCCTCAC
>CATIWR010149225.1:0-18977 GCA_949677035.1 Omphalea diandra
AAAATATTATATATATTTTTAAAACAAACTTATAAATATAATTTAATACTCTTTTTGAGACAGATATATATATATATATATATATATATATATATATATATATATATATATATATATATATATATATATTAGCTGAAGCAAAAATAAATCAAAATATTGATGTGGTTAAATTTTTTTGAATTTGATTTTATTTAAATTGAAATGACAAGTCATTATTAAACTTTCTATTAAACTCATTTAATATCAATCAATCCTTTTGAGTCATGTGTGTTTCAAATTGTAATAATGACAACTAATGTTAAAATAATTATGAAACATTTAATTTTTAGATTTATTATAAAATCAATTTATGATACATTTAATTTTAGTATTAATTATTAATTTTATTTTATATATGAAAACAATTTTAATTGTAATATATAATATTAAAAATATTCTTTATATAACATGTGATTTTTTAAAATCACTTACTTTAAAACAAATCTTATAAATATTTTTCTAATTTCAAAAAAACTTCAATTAGATGAAATCTATTATAAATCATTGAAAATTAAATAATTAATTATTAGCTTACTTATCGTATGATAAAAGTAAAATATATTACGTAAATATTATGCTGCTAATATAATTAATTGTCAAATGATAAATACTTATCTAAAACTAAATATGAGATCATAATTAATTATATATGTTAGTCGCGAACTCATGCATTGCACATTATAATTATTATTATAAATTTAAATAATCTAATATTTATTTTTATTATGAAAATTTATACATAAATAATAATTACAATTCATTATTATTTTGTGACATATTATTATTTTAAAAAATTATTATCAAATAAATACAATAATAAAAATAAAATTATAATTAAATTAGTATAATAAATTTTAATAATTATATAATTTTATGATATAAAAATAAGAAATTCGTAATTTTACTTGTTTGTTGGTTATTTTTTATTCTATTAGAAACTAAATAAATATTATTATGAATGTGAAGAATTTTCTATATTGTTAAACTTTTTAAATTATTTTTACACATAAAATTTTTATACTATTAAACTTGCTATATTTTATTTTGATTAATGAATGTAACTAAATATTTAATTATTACCTTATTTGTCATATTATAAAATAAAAATATATTATATTGCTATTTATCAAAAATATTATGTTACTAATACAATTACTTGACAAAAAATAAATATTCATTCAAAACTGAGTTGGACTAAAATTAATATTTATAAGTCTTTAGTATGTTCATAATAATAAATTTAAATGAATTTAATAGTTTATATTTATTAGACAATTAATTAATTAATTGAATAATTAATTATAAAAGTATTATCAAGTAAATAAAATAATAAATAAATTTTAACAAAAAGATTGTCTATTGATTCATATTTTCAATTTTATATGACATAATTTCAAGAGAAGATTATGATCGGTATGTTCTAAGTCATGACAACAAGATTTTTGGTGAAGAGAGTGAAAGGATAATGTGAATGAAAGATAATGTAAAGATAAGGAATTTATATTTCACATTAATTTAATAGAAAACTCTAAATAAAAGAACTTTAGAATTAAGAGTGCCATAGATTCCATGTTGATTTGTGTGAATGAATGTGTCACTTGCTCAGTTATCTATCTAGTCCACAGAGATGATTCCTATTGTATATAGTACAATGTCTTTGTGCCATTTTTTACTATGCAGGTTCTTTGTTGATCTGTATGGAAGGTTGATGATGTAAATATGGATGACACCAATCAAGGAGATCTTCTTCAACGCAAAGGACCTATCACTAGAGGGCATTTAAAGAAGTTTAAAGAGACATTGGGAGCTTTTATGCAAGAAAAGATTAAAAAAAAAAAAAAGCTTGGATGGAGATTAGAGATAAAGCCATGTGTGGAGGAGCAATTAATGGAATTAATGGATCTTCAACAAACCTACATCAAGCCTAATGTGCCTTAATTTTATGCGTGGATGGTCAATATAGAGACCTTAAGACAAGCCCTTAAATTGGAGAAAAGATTCTATAAGATTTCGCATTAGGACAAGACAAGTTAATATAAGACATGACAAATGTCCCAATACAAGACAAAGTGGATGTATTAAGCTAAGATAAGAATGATGTGCTAGGGGAGACAAGATAAATGTCATAAAGGGAGACATAAGTGGCAGCCCAAACAAGTTTGGATAAAGTTAAGACAAGTCAAGATAAGAAGATAAGGTCAACCAGTCAAAGTCTGAAATCTTTCAATATTTGCTTAATTAACATTTTCATCCTACTCTCTTCATGATTTATTCTCATTGGTCGAAATATGCATTACCTGTTTGAGTTAGGATTTCTTCATTTCTTATTTAGGAGAGTATATTTCTTGTAAGCAACTCATATTTGGTGTTTTAGAGTGACATAAATCCCTCTTGGCTAAATCATCTTATAGCCATAATCTTGGCATTATTCTTTTCCTTATTTCATTAGGATTAATTGTTTAGCTATTCTTTAGAAGACAAATACTTCCATGCATGAATATCATAGTTAGATTCATTAGTTTGATTTCTTTTGGAAGCTATTATTTAGAATAAAAAATTATGCATTATGAAGGGTATTTAAACCCTCCCATTGGGCCACGATTGCTATTGATTAAATAGTATTGATTTTGGCATATTGCTATTATGAATTGTTTCTCTTATTTGGTTCTTGAAAGAAGTTGGTGAGACAATTAACTGAAGACTTAATAACTTCATAAACTAGTTAATTCTAGACTTAAATTGACATTACTTAATTTAGATTATTGAATTAACAATCTTTAAATCTTTATAACTTATGTCACTAGAAATAATTTTTCTAGAGGTCTAGTTAGGGTCTAAAAATTAAATTGCTTGACCTTGATGTATCTTTGGGTAAGGTATTAACATTGATTATAGGTTAGGGACAAGTTACCCTCATTCGTATCATTTAGTATCAGAGTCAAGGCTTCAAAATCAAGTACATATCCTTTTAAGTTTATTGCTATTAGTGTTTGATTCTTGTTTTCTTCTACTAACCATTTGTTCTTTGTGTTAGTCTTCAAATTCAATTTTCTTCCTCTTCTTCTACACCAATTTTATTTCTTTAATATATTTTTGTTCCATTCAGTTTTCTTTAGTTTCTTCTTCCAAATTCATATTCTTCTTCATTATTATTAATTTTTTTGTCTTTGATTTTAGTTTCAAGGCCATCCAAATTCAAAAAGAACAAAAGAAATTGCATTTGAAGTTTTCTTCATCCAATTCGGCCTCTAAGTGATTATTGCATTGTTTAATTGTTTTCTTTATGTTTCTTGATTCCAAAGTTTTGTTTAGCATCAAATTATATATAAAAAAAGGAGAAAAGAAACAGAAAAAAAGACATCAAAATAAAAGACAAAGAAAATAAAATAAATGAAAGAAAAAAAAAAGCTAATTGCATTTGAATTTTGTTTTGCAAAGGAAAGTTTGAATTGATTTTGCAAACTTTTGGATTCAGCTAAAACATCCAATTTCATTGATTTTAAGCTAAATGCAAGCTTTTGCAAATTCCAAATTCTATTCTTCTTCCTCAATTGTGATTGGTTTTAATCTTGCTAATCATTGATTCTCTTATTTTCGTTTTAATTATAATTGCTTTGTTTGTGTTCGAAGCCAAGATTAAGTTTGAGATTACTTATCTATAATTAAGCTTAATTTGAAAATATTAACTCTAATTCCTAAAGAACTAAAAGAAAAGAACTAAGAGAGGTAAAAGACAATAATGATGAGATCATAAGAGGGAAAAAAGTTTGTTTTGCATGAAACACAAGAGGAGAGTCATGTTTTTGAGATAAACACATGAGGGTTAGTTTTATGAGGATTTATTTTAATTACTAGTCATGTCAGGTCCTATAGATGATTAGGAGTAGATACTTTTAATGCTATGCAAGATATGTTACTGATGTGCCTAAAACCATTTTTGTAATGGAATGTTTTTAATACTATCATGGTTGCATTTTTATTAGATATCTCTATTATATTGTGATTTGTGTAATTTAACACACAAATTAGTGTCTATTGCTTATAATATTTTGTGACTTCCCTAGCTAATTTAGGTAGTAATTTTATTCATGCATTAATTTCAAGATTTTTCTACCTAATTTGGGTTTTGATGAATTTTTGACAAATTTTTAATGATGGAAACAAACTTAATATGATATTTTTTAGCAAAAGCATGCCATACACATGATACTTTGATTTTGGTTGTGCGTAAAACCTGGGACATAACAAGTTTTATGGTGCATGTTAGTGTCATGTATATGAAAAACATCATGGATGTGATGTGATCTTCTGAGTGGCGCATACAAAAACCATCACTGGTGTGACTTGATGGCACTATTTATCCATTTTGCTTGTCACACATATGACAAACATCACACAAGGGACACAAATTCATCTTTAGCCTCATTTTTATTAGTGTTTTAGGGCTGGCTTTGGACATATATAAGTAGGAACTTCAGGCACTTCTCAAGAGGACTTTTGGGTGAAGGAACCAAAGGGACAAACAGATTCAAGGAGACTCTTTTTTAGCTTTCTATTGATTCCTTTGTATTTATTTTATTTCATTATTTTTCTTTGTCAAACCTTTTATGAGATTGAATATTGTGTTTAGTTTTAATATGTTTATGGAGAACTACACCGCAACTAGAGTGAATGGTGTAACCTAGTGGGATTGCTTTTGATATTAATGCTTAAACTCTAGTTTTCTTCGTTATATTTATTGATTTGGTCTTTTTATGCTTTTAATAAATTGTATGACTGATCACCATCTAATTTTCATCTTAGATTTATGTAATGAAATGACAGGTGAAATATAAACCTAGACATAGGAGATCAACATAAACCTTTAGGTAGAGAAATATATCTAAATATTTGTGGTGTGTTAATTATGGCTTAATAGGTCTAATCAAGAAATTAACTTTTGACGATTAGTTGTTTGTTGATTAGATACGACTTAGTGGCTTGATGGAGCATTAAAATACTTTCAAAATAATTGCACTCAAGAATCGGGTTGGGCATTAATAATCATTAGCTACTTCTCACTAAGTGAAACCCTAAGCTTTAGTGCTTCAAACATTTGATTTCCCTTTAATAAATTCAGTTTCTTTTAATCTAATTTTAATTTGATTATTACTTTTATTTTCATTATTCCTACAAATTAACAAGAATTAATCAAATAACAATAAACATTGTCTTTGTGGATCAAACTTGATAAATTATCTATGCTATAATTGACATTGTACACTTGCAGATAATTGCCTCCTATCAAGTTTTTAACGTCGTTGTCAGGGAAATAAAACTTTATTGTTATTTGTTAATTTTTGTTTTCACTTTAAGCTAATTTTTTCCTTTATTTTTAGGTAGTTTATGATCACAAGGAAATCGAAGGTATTCGAAGATCACCAATTCTTCCACTAGATCCATAAATAAAAAAGACCTATAAATCTATTCGAAAGCGAACAAAGTAAAGAATGGTTCATAATCCAGTAAATGCATTGAATGCACGCCTTTAACATGCCATCGTGGTGGCCAATGAACTTTTCGCTCTTGATTGAGAGACATACAAAGACTTGTGGTGGTTGTAAATCCATCCTGCATTCAATGAAGTAATGCAATGAGAAATTATGAATTGAAGTCCATTCATTTGATGATGTTACCCTAATTCATGGGTTAAGCACTGAAGACCTGCTCACTATCATTAAGGAGTTCTACAGTATGGTACAAACCCTACCACTCAATGGGTTGGAGAAAAAGAGCTTAGAAAGAGATGTTTCCCATACTGCATGAGAGGCGATACTAGATCTTAGTTGCTAAATGTACTTGAGGCATCACTACCCATATGGGATGATGTCCACAATGCCTTTATGTTGAAAATTACTCACTCTAGAAAACCTTGGACTTGCAAAATAAGATATGTACCTTCACAAAAAGAGATGGGGAATCATTCCATAAGACATGTGAGAGATTCAAATTGTTCTTGGCTCAATGTCCATATCATCAATTCCCGTACTACCTCCTTACTTAATTTTTTTATGATGGGTTAACTGTTAATGACGAAGCTTTTAGTTGATACTGCTACTGATAGATACTATGGTGAGAAAACAACTGATGAGGTCTCAAAGATCTATAAAAACTTGGTGATGAACTCTCAACAAAAAGCAAGTAGAGGGAAAAGAGCCAAAATTTTGAAATCAGTACAGAAATAGACTTGGCATTGTAAATGCCAGATTTAACCAAACATGTCTAATTTCATGATGAATAGAGAAACATCGAGAATCAAGGTATGTGCTTATTATTGTATGTTTATTCATCATGCTAATTCTTGTATGGTTTCATGTATAATTATGTGTAGACAAGAAGAGGTGAATTATATGAGTGCTTATAGGAGTAAACAACCATAAGATGATCCATTCTCTAATAGCTATAATCCTAGTTAGAGGAATCACCTAAATTTTTCATGGAGGGATCAAAACATAAGACCTATAAGACCCCTAAGATTCTAATAACATAGGCGTCAGGTTCAAGCTCAAATGCTTCCTCCACAACAAGAGAAGAAGACATCATCGGAGGAAATGATGATGCAATACATGAAAAAGCTTGATACAAAAATTAATCAATTACTTCAATCTAATTAAGCTTTCATTCACAATCTTGAGATACAAATTGGTAAGTTGGCTAAAATTGTTTTTAAAGAGAACAAGGAAAACTTCCTATTAACACTAAAGTGAATCCAAGGGAGGTAGTTATGACTATCAATTTAAGGAGTGGAAATGAGATAACTAGCGATGATGTTAAGGTAAGAAAAGACAAATAGGTTGAAGTGGCATATGACAATGGAGATCGAGTGCAAGATGGAGAAACAAAAGAATAACAAAGTAATGGTGAAGTTGAAACACCTATTCGAAATTTAGCCAAACCTTATATTCCACCAATTTCATACCTATAAAGGCTCAAGAAGAAGAACAATGACATCAACTTTCAGAAATTCCTTGAGGTGTTCAAGAAAATTCAAATCAACATCCCTTTCACTAAGGCATTTGCTTAAATGCCATCATATCTGAAATTCCTTAAGGAGATTATGTGAAACAAGAGCAAGTTGGAGGAGTATACCACGATTACCTTAATTGAAAAATGCAATGCTATCCTTCAAAGGAAGCTACATTTAAAACTAAAGAACTTAGAGAGTTTTATATTCCTTGCTCTAGTGGTACTGTTTGCATAAATAAATTTTTATGTGATTTGGGTGTTAGTATTAATCTCATGCCTTTATCTGTTATAAAGTAGCTAGGCATTATAGAAATTAAACTGACCAAAATTTCCTTATTGTTAGTTGATAGATCTGTCAAATACCCAATAGGTATAGTTGAGGATTTCTTACTTAAAGTAGGGAAATTTTATTTGCCTGTTATTTTTTTGGTTTTGGATATGGAGGATGATGTTGATATGTCTATCATTTTAGGTAGTCCATTTCTGGCTACAAGTGGAGCTTTGACAGATGTACCATTAGGCAAAGTAACCTTCATGGTGGGAAGTGAATCAAAGGAGTTTGATATCCATAAGGCATTAAAGAACCCATCCATAGGTGACCCCCATTTTGAAATTGATGTCCTTTACATCTTGGTAGAGGAGAACCTATACCAATAAATTTTTTCGAGAACCTTTAGAGGCATGTTTGGCATTGAGTTTGAATGAGAGGCATGAGGATTATGAGATAATTGACTATGTGTTGAGTCTAAATGGGCAAGGGTTTAGAACTATTAAACATAATGCTAAATTTGAGGACCTAGGACAAAGGCAACCCATATTTGAACCCGCTGATAATAAGCCACCTTAACTAGGATTGAAACCATTGCCATCTCATTTGGAATTTACATTTTTGCACATTGATGATAATTTTCCTGTGATCATTTCTACTTTTTTTCTAGTGTTGTGGAGGAAGAAAAGCTTTTGAGGGTGTTGAGGAAACACAAGGTAGTGATGGCATGATCGATTTTTGATATTAAGGGGATCAATGGAATAATTTGCTTACATAAGATATTGATGGAGGAGAGTTATTACCTAAGCATTGAAGCTTAATGACATCTCAACCCCAACATGAAAGAAATTGTGCATGAAGAAGTTCCCAAACTACTTGATGCCTGCATCATTTATCTTATTTTTGGCATTTCTTAGTTAAGTCTTGTATAGGTAGTTCCAATGAAGGGAGGCATGCAATGGTGAAAAATGACAACAATGAGTTGATCCCCATAAGAACAGTGACTGGATGACAAGTATGTATTAATTACAATGAGTTGAATGTTGCCATACATGGCTACTCGGGCTATAATCAAGTATCCAACACTCTTGAGGATAAGGAAAATATGATTTTACATGCCCATACAAAACTTTTGCATACTGCCTTATGCCATTAGATTTGTGTAATGCTTATTATCTACACCATCTCCTTCATCACCTTAGGTGTAATCGTCAGGGAAGTCCTTTTCTCTTACTATTCATTCTCCTCTTTTTATGCATTTTGGTTAACATTAATGATAAGGATTATCTTAAGTGTGGGGAAGTTTAGTTTGTGTGTTGGTACAAATGAATTTTTCTTATTCATTTAATTTTCTATTGCTTATGATATTTATTTTTGGTGTGTTTTTGTATTAGTTTTAGGTTGTGTTAAGCAATTCTTATTCAATAATAATCATGTTTACAATTGAAAATTCTCAAGGAAACTAATATGTTGGGCAAGGTCATGGAAATCCACATTTTTGTAAAAGAAATTTGATCAAGATCTAATCTTTAATTTAATAGTTACTTTGTGACCCTTACTTATAAATTTTAAATTATAAATGCATGAGCACCATTGTACTTGAGATTTAAATAAGTGTTTTGAGCCTTAGAAAAGTATTTTTCATCCATTAGCTATAAATCCTGATGCAAAAGAAAAAAAAAAGGAGAAAAGAAGTAAAGTCCATTCCCCAATTCTTTACAATTAGGTGTTTTACTAACTCAAAGTGGTATTTCCAAGCTCGCACCAAACTTGTACTATGTGGTTTAATGGCTCACACACAACCCTATAATTTGTGTTTTAAGGCTTATACAAAAACCTCACTAATTGTTTTTAACAAAGGCTCACACTTTAACCTAATACAAGAGTTTTGACAGCTAGGCTAACTCTCAAACCCAATTACAATGGTGTTTAATGTTTACACCTAACAATAATAACTCACATAAAAAGAACTAGAAGTTAAAAAGTAAAATTGTAAGAGTTTGGATATAATCAATGATATTCTCTTGCATTCATGTCTGTTTGGTGGAGTATTTATGGGCAATAACCACCAAAGACACAATACTAACAAACTATGCCTAAATCTCTAAGGTAGGCTACGCAAATTTTGCTTTAAATGTATGTTAGATTAATTTCACGATTGTGATTGGAATTTTGTGGTTGCAAATTTTAAGTTTGCACTAGGAAGACTAAAATCGCGGTAGAGAACCCTATTTTATGTCCAAGGGCTAGTCCATGTGGTGTGTTGCTATTGGTGTTTTAAGAAAAATAGCCATTGCATTTGTCTAACCAACCAAAAGTTATTGTCACGATTAAGATCCTTTCTGGATGTGACGGGGACCATGAATCCTTCTGTTTTGTGAGGAAAAATTACTTCCATGGTTCACAATCTCGATAAGTTTTTCGCCCTTGTGAATTTTAATATCCCAATGGTCATCTTGGACACTTGGCATCTTATGGTTGCAGGCTTAGTTCCCTCTATATAGCTACACAAGTCATGGTCGTGATTGAGAATGCAAACGTCACCACAAATCACTCTGTATTGCATTCATGTCTTCCTTGGCTAGATCGTGGCTACGAATTTCTCCAAGAATTCATCTGGTCCAAGTTTATCCATCCTTGTTACAAGGTGGCAGTCGCGATTTAGAAGTTTTTGACCATGAATTTGGATGCTTTACTCAATGTTAGAGATTTAGACTTCCATTCAACTTCTAATATGAATCTAACTTAAAAACTACAAAGACAACACTTAAACAAAATGTTAGTACTTATCAATCTTCATTGTCAAGATTAAAAGAGGCCTTTGACTTAAGTTTGACCAACTAGTCCAACAATCTCCCCTTTTTTGATTTTGATAACTTAGATTGATTTTACTAAAGGAAATGAATTACATGTGTGTGAAGTTGAGATGATTAATATTTTTTACAGAATACTTGTTGAACAACTTAGTTTATTAAAGATTTACATTTTGGAATAAATTGCTTCCTTTAATTTGGATTAGATTGCTCTACCTCAACTTATACTTCTTTTGATAATATGTCATGTAATTTGTTTTACTACTATTTCTCTCCCCTTTTGGCAAGATAAAAAAGAGAGTAGAGTTAAAATTTAAGTAAAAGTACATAGGTGATAAATACATAAAACATAAATTGGGATAAAAGAGCAATCACACATTATAAATAAGTACATAAAATAAAAATTGCAAACACTTTCATTTATAGAAATAGAAAGATGTGGGATCACATACTTAAAAAGAAACAAAGTAAACAAAAGAAAATAAAATACTATAAGCTTAAGGAAGAACACTAAAAGACTAGAGCTATCATCATCTCTAGAATCAACAATTTTTTCATCTGTACCTCCTCCTTGTACTTTATCCCTTTCCTCTACCTTTTGATCTTCTTCTTCTTCTTCTTCTGGAGTATTCTTCAAATCTTTAAAATCAAGGAGGTGGTAAGGAGTAGCACCCACCTTCTCTCGAAGATCCACCAAGTCACTATAGAGGTGGGAAAGTAAAAGAAATCTCCTCTTGATCATCCTCAGAAAATTTGTCCAATTTCTTATTTATTGACGAGAGAGAGATGACACAAAATTTAGTTTTAGGTTTATGTTGGAGAGGTGGAATAGGTGGGTACCCTCTTCTATGACAAACCTCTTCCTCTTTGAGCCTTGAGAAGTTTCAAGCTTCTTAGCCCCAAAAGAACCTAGTGTGTAGGTATAAAAATCTAGATGTATAGCCTTGGCATTAATTAGGTAGGGCAAGTCAAGGAAGTTATGGGATGGCAAGTACGTCATTGTGAGGAAATTTTCATTTTCCTCATTGAGTGCTCCCATATATCTATAAATTGTTGTGACATGAAAGGGTAGAAGAAATTGGCTCTTCGGCTTAGTACTCATGTGAATCAATTAATCCACAAGGTATTAAATGGTTTGGATGAGTTTGTTTTTGGTTAAATAGAAAAGAAAGGCTAGTTCCTTTTGAGAGACCTTTTTGTTACCATCACCTCTTGCAGTCACATAAAAGGCAATGAAATGATGAGGGAGCCAATTGGGAAGGGTTTGGATATATTTCGCTAAAGATGTTTTTAGGTCATGTTTGGTTTTAATAGATATCTCGACCAAAATTCTAAGTAAATGATATCAAGTGCAGAGATGATGAAAGGAATATCATCTCCCACTTGAAGATTAAAAAGGTTGGAAAGTTGTTCAAATGTGAAAAAGAAAGGATCCCCAAAAGCTTGAAAAATCAACCTATGCTGACCTGCTCTACATTCAGCCCTATGGCTCAAAGTGACCGTGCACATTAACTCCTGAATGATTTCTTCATAGTTGGGTTCATCTTGAAAGATAAAGTCATTCAAACCTAGGTTGGATAGGTAGGCATGAATTTCATCCTTGATTCTAAGGGATTCAAGGAGAAAGGTTGATGAAATCTTATTAGATTGGATAAGTTTAGAGGAGTTGGCTTTGTAGCAGTCCTTTTCTTCTTTAGTAATCCCTTTCTTCTAGTGAAGGGTGAGAGACCTAAAGGGTTGGGCTATGCCCTTTCGTTTCTCTACTTTAGAAAGCCTTTTGGGAGCCATTGGCAAAAAGTGAAGATTGTAGAAGGTTTGAGATAAAAGAATGAAGAGAGATGAAAAGATTGTATAAAAGTGAGATGGAACACTATTAAAAGGGTTTAAATAGGCAAGAAAAAAATGTAAAAATGATAACAAATGATCAAATTTGCAATTAATAATGGAGTGCCATCAGTTGGTAGTCAAATCAATTAATACTTAGCAGTTACTCTAATTTGCAACTACAAACCTCAAGTCGCGACTGCTAATTACAAAAAAATCTGAGTAAATAGTGATTGTGAAATTGACGTATGCTAGAAGGTTTAATACATGCCTATAAATTATGACCACGAATGGAAAATAGCTACTGTGAATTATGAGGCAAGAAAAGAAATCATGAAGGGATCATAATTGACCATCCTAGTTGTGATCCACTTAATGTACTATTGCTTAATTCATGAAAATTGGCATAGAGAAGCACATTTGCATAAAAAATTAAGACATTCAAAGAAGTATAATACACATTCATCAAATATAACAACAAATTATTCAAAATAATACACTAAATAAAGAACATTCTAAAAGATCTGATTTTCACTCTAGGGATCTTCCATCAACCATTCTTAGCTCCCTCTTAATGAAGTTCATCCTTTCTTCATTGAGAGGCTTAGTGAAAATATCCATAAGTTGATGATTAGTGTCAAACTCCAACACAATATCACCATTTTGGACATGATCTCTTAGAAAGTGATGCCTAATGTTAATGTGTTTACTCCTAGTGTGTTAGATGGGATTCTTTGAAATATTTATTGCATTTGAGTTATCACATTTGATGGGAATGTGATCAACAACTTTACCATAATCCTTTAATTATTATTTCATCCAAAGAACTTAGGTGTGACAATAACCTGTAGCCATATATTCTGCTTTGGCGATGGATAAGTCAACTGAAATTTGCTTCTTACTAAACCAAGAGACTAAGCAATCTCCTATAGATTAGAAATTTCTATAAGTACTATTTTTATCTAGTAAGCTACTAGCATAATCCATATCCGAATATCCTGTAAGGCTAAAGGATGAATTTCTAGGATACCATAAACCTAAATGTAATGTGCTGTGTAAATATGTAAGAATCCTTTTAATAGCGTTAAAATGTGATTCTTTGGAGCATGATTGAAACCTAGCACATATGTATACATGAAACATGATATCGGGTCTAAAGGAAGTGAGATAGAGTAGATAATTGATCATACCTCTATATCTTTTTTCATCAACATATTTACCGAATTCATCTTTGTCTAGTTTGATGGTAGCACTTATTGGTGTCTTTACGACTATACATCACTCCATGCCAAATTTCTTGAGTATATCCTTAGTGTATTTGGCTTGGTTAATGAAAATGCCCTCTTTGGTTTGTTTGATTTATAGGCCAAGAAAGAACTTGAGCTCTCCTATCATGCTCATCTCAAATTTCTTATTCATATACTTAGCAAAATCCTTACAAAGAGATTCATTAGCATCACCAAATATAATATCTTCAACATATATTTATATTATAAATGTGTCATGATTGTGCCTTCTAACAAACAAAGTTATATCCATCTTCCTTTTTCAAAATCATTTTGTAAAAGAAATGAACTAAGCCTTTCATACCAAGCTCTTGCAACTTATTTCAAACCATAAAAGACTCTATTTAACTTATAAACATGATTTGGAAAAATGTGAGATTCAAAACTAAAAGGTTGTTCAACATAAACTTCCTCCTCAATGAAATCATTTAAAAATGCACTTTTAACATCCATTTGAAAAAGTTTAAAATTCATGTGACATGCATAAGCTAAAAGAATCCTAATGGCCTTTAATCTTGCTACAAAGCATAGGTTTCATCATAATCAATAGCTTCCTCTTGGTTGTACTCCTTTACAACCAATCTAGCATTATTTCTAGTAATAAAAACTTGCTCTTGTAACTTATTCCTAAACACCCACTTGCATCCTATAATAGGGTATTCCTTAGGCCTGCGAGCAAGTTTCTATACATTATTTCTCTCAAATTGGTTGAGTTCCTCTTATATGGCAATCACCTAACTTTCATCATCAAGAGCCTTATCAATTGATTTTGGCTCAAATTGAGAAACAAATGCAAGATTAATGTCTAAAGAATTAAGTTGAGATCTAGCACTTACACCCTTGGAAGTATCACCAATAATTAGATCCTTTGGGTGATGTTTGTAGAATCTCCAATCCTTGGAAAAATTTTGATTTGAAATTTTTGTTTCTTGTTGTTGAGATTCCTTTTTTTCTCTTGATGACTTGTCTTCATCATGGTTTTTAGCAATCTCTCCTAAAGTTGACTCAAGCTCCATTTTCATAAAGTCACTTACAAGATTATCAAGAAGAGAACCTTTCCCAAGATCAAATTTACTAGATCCATCAAACACAATGTTCATAGACTCTTCAACAACCATAGTACTTTTATTGAAAACTCTATAGGCTTTATTAGAGGTGAAATATCTTATAAAAATTCATTCATTTATTTTTGAATCAAAATTTCCAAGATTATCCTTGGTATTTAAGGTGTAGCACTTGCATCCAAAAACTCTTAGATATGACAACTTAAGCTTTCTACCATTCCAAAGCTCATAAAAAGTTTTATTGAGAATGGGTCTTTTGAAAACACGATTAGCAATGTAACAAGAAGTATTAATGGCTTCAGCCTAAAAGTAATTAGGTGAGGAATACTCATTTAGCATAATTTTAGCCACCTCTACTGGTGTTCTATTTTTCCTCTCTATAACACCATTTTGTTGTGGTGTTCTAGGGGTTAAAAAATTATGAGAACTCTCAATATCTAAATAATAAGATTCAAAAGATTCATTTTGAAATTCTTTTTTATAGTCACTCCTTGTGGAAGAGATGAAGTAACCCTTTTCATTTTGAACTATTTTTGTAAAACTTTTAAAAGCATCAAAAGTGTCATGCTTATGAGCTAGAAAGGATACCCAAGTAAACCTAGAGTAATCATCAATTAGGACAAGTGCATAATATTTTCCACCTAAACCAACACTCCTAGTAGGTCCAATTAAGTCCATATGGATAAGTTGAAGAGGTCTAGATGTACTTATAACATTCTTTGCTTTGAATGAGGAAAAATATTGCTTTCCCATTTGGCATGATCCACATGTCTTGTCTTTTGAGAACTTTAGCTTAGGAAGACCTTCCATTAGCTTTCCTTTTGATAAGCTTTGTAGGAGTTCCATGCTAGCATGACCAAGTCTTATATGCCAAAGCCAAGCTTTATTTGTATGTGTCATAAGACACTTGAAAGATTAGTTAGCCAAATTGTCTAAGCCAATTAGGTGGGTCTTGCCCCTCTTTTCACCCTTGAAGACTACCTTTTTATCCACCAAAGTGGTAACTTGACATTCTCTAGGGTCAAAGGTGACTTTGTTACTTTTATCACATAATTGACTTACACTAAGCAAATTATGTTGTAAACCATCTACAAGAATAACATCAACAATAAGTGAAGCATAGATTTACCACTTCCTCATCTTCATCCTCCTCACTTGAGCTGTCATCCCAAGCAGCTTTGAAACTTTTCTTCTTTTCCTTGTCCCTTTTCTTCTTCTTTTTTAACTTGGGGCAATCATACTTGATGTAACCTTGTTAACCACACTCATAGCATGTTACTTTATCCATTCTTTCTTTGAAGTTAGAGGTTGTTTTCTTAAAGTTTCTTCTATCTTTTATTCTCCTTATCAGCTCTTTGGTTCTTCTAGAAAGCATGACCAACTCCTCATTTTCTTTATCACTGTCATCATCAATTGAGATAGCTTCTGGTTCTTTTTCTTTAGATGATGATTTGCGAGCTAAGGTCTTCTTCTTTGTTTTGTTATTCTTGTCCCTTTGCCCTCTCATCTTCTTCATCTCCTCATCCTTTTTCAAGGCTAGCTCATGAGTTAGAAGCTTTCCTATGAGGACATCATTTTATAGCCTCCCAATTTCTGGATTTGACTCTTGTATACTGCATACCCTGGCACCAAATTTTCAAGAGGTAAGGATTTAAGTATTTTTGAGTTTACCTCATGATTGGTGCATATCCTTCCAAATTTCTTCATGTTTATGACAATTGATAGGAGTCTTTATTATATTTGTGATGCTTTCATTGTCCTTCATCATGAACAACTCCCATTTCGTCACATACATCTCCAATCTGCTAGACTTCAATAATGTTATGCCTTCATGGTAGTTCTCCAAAGCTTTCCATATTCCATAGGCTATGAGGCAATGTAAAACTCTTCATATTTCTTCCATTGACAAAGAACTAAGAAGGATCGACATTGCCCTCTTGTTCCTTCCATTTGATCTCCTATGAGCTTCCACCCATTCTTCCCTTAGGATCAACTCTTCACTTCCACAAACCACCTTAGTACGTGGCTTCCACTCTTTTGCTACAATGTCCTACAGATCCACCACATCACTATCCAAGTATATCTTCATCCTATATTTCTAATGCATATAGTCAGATCCATCAAAGTATGACTTGAGATGGGTATGGATTCTTTCTTGTGCCATATGTCTTTGCTCACTCAATTAAGATTTTTAATGAGAACTAGGCTCTAATACCTCTTGTTGGCCCTTGAGCACCAAGAAAGGGGATTGAATTAATGAGAATTTAAAAATTTAGAGGGAAGATAATGAATTTGGAAGATTGAAGGAGAAGGAGAACAAATGAACGCATAATATTTTTATAGTGGTTTGGTGTTTATGAACCCTACATTCACTCCCCAATTCTTCACAATTTGGTGTTTTACTAAATCAAAGTAGTGTTTTCAAGCTCACATCAATTGTGTACAATATGTTTTAATGGCTCACACATAACCCTACAATTTGTGTTTCAAGGCTCATACAAAAACCTAACTCAAGTGTTTTTCACAAAGGCTCACATTTTAACCTAATATAAGAGTTTTGATAGCTAGACTAACTCTTAAACCTAATTACAATGGTATTTAATGCTTACACCCAATAATAATAACTCACATACAAAGAATTAGAAGTTGAGAAGTAAAATTACAAGAGTTTGGCTATAATCAATGATATTCTCTTGTATTCATATCTGTTTGGTGGAGTATTTATAGGCAATAACCACCAAAGAGATATTACTAACAAACTATGCCTAAATCTCTAATGTAGGCTAGGCAGATTTGCATTAAATTCCTGTCAGACTGATTTTGTGATCGTGACTAGAATTTCGCGATCACGAATTTTCAATTTGCACTACAAAGACTGAAATAGTGATAAAGAACCCCATTTTGTGTCTAACAGTTAGTCCACATGGCGTGCTACTATTGGTGTTCTAAGAAAAAAGTCGTTACATTTATCTAACAAACCAAAAGTCGTAGTCATGATTAAGATCCTTCTTGGATGCAATAGGGACTGCAAATCCTACTGTATGATGAGGAAAAATTACTTCCATGGGTCACGATCTCAATAAGTTTTTCATCCTCACAAATTTTGATATTCGAATGGTCATTTTGGATACATGACATCTTATAGTTATAGACTTGGTTCCCTCATACAGCTACAAAAGTCGTGGTCGTGACTGAGAATACGAACATCACCGTGAATCACTCTGTATGACATTCATGTCTTCATTGGCTGGATCGCGATGACAATTTGCTCTGCGAATTCGTTTGGTCCAAGTTCATCCATCCTTGTTGCAAGGTCGCTGTCACGATTTAGAATCTCTTCACCACGAATTTGGATGTCTTACTTAATGTTAGAGATTTAGACTTGCATTTAACTTCCAATGCAAACCTAATTTAAAAACTGTAAAGACAACACTTAAACAAAATGTTAGTACCTATCAATCTTTGTTGGACTAGGTTATTGAAACCTAAGTCAAGACTCTCTTTTGATCTTGACAATATAAATTAAAAGGTTCTAATATCTATTTTAAGTGTTGTTTGTGCATATATTAAGGTAAGATCTCATTGGGAGTTGAATTGAAGTGATTAGAAGCAAGAAGCTCCAAGTATGAAAATCTGCCTTCGAAATTAGTGATCTCGAATTTGGAGTAACAACCGCGAATTTCAAAAAAGTAGCTATTATAGTTATTGAAATTCAAAATTAGCGACTGCGAATTTCAGAAACAACATCTTCAAGTTAGACAGACGATTTCACAGTGACAATCACATCCGACAAGGAAAATAGCGACAACAAATTTGAAGTAGCGACCACGAAGTTTTATATCCGTTAGAAAGATCTAACGACTAGTTTTTGGAAAGACCAATGGTTTCATGCCACGTGGACTAGCCGTTAGACATAGTTCAAAAATAACGACCACGAATTTCAGTATCGACTGCGAATTTCGTTTGATGAGCATTTAATACAAGATATGTCTAGCACAACTTGAAGATTTAGACATAATTTATTTGTAATGTCTCTTTGGTGGTTATTGTCTATAAATACACCACCAAATGGACTTGAATAAGAAAGGATAACCATTTGATATGTGCCAAAGCTCTTGCTAAGTTAATTCTCATCTTTAAACTCTTTATTTCCTTGTATATAATTTGGTATGAGCTTTAAACACCTTTTGGGTTGGGTTTAAGAGTTAGCCCTTGTTTAGAAAACTCTTGTATAGGTTTTAGTGTGAGCCTTGAAAACACTTGTGAGAGGTTTTAGTGTGAACCTTGAAAACACTTGTAAGAGGTTTTTGTATGAGCCTAAAAAACAAAAGTTGTAAGGTTTGGTGTAAGCCTAAACACTAAGTTGAGTGTGAGCTTGTAAAACACTAGTGATTGAGTGAAATACCCAATTGGTGAATTGGGGAGTGGATGTAGGGTTGGTTAATACCTGAACCATTATAAAACTCTTGTGTTCATTCTTCTCCTACCCTTTTCTCTAATTTTTCATTGTTGCGTGCTTCCTCTAAAATTGAAAGTCCAAATTTGCCACCAATTCAACCCTCCCTTCTTGGTGCACTAGGGTCAACAATTGGTATCAGAGCCAAGTCTCAATTCAAGCCTTAATGGTGTGAGAAAATATTAATGGCACAAGAAGGAGTCCACTCTCAAAGATGGTTGA
>CATIWR010149227.1:0-46187 GCA_949677035.1 Omphalea diandra
AGGTTGGCGGTCTGATATTTTTATTCCTATTCTAGACCGTTTTGATAAGTGTGGCTTAGTTTTGAAGTAGTGGGGTTTGAAGCTTTTCACTAGGTTCAACGATAAAATTCACAATTATAAGAGGTTGATGTCTTAGCTTCGTCCTAGAGGAGATTCTCAGTCAGTTGATAGGTATTAAAAAACTAGACAAAAGTATTTTGATCTTCTGTATCAGCGTGAAGTCTTCTGGAAGCAACGTTCTAATCAGTTTTGGCTTAGAGAAGGGGATCTTAACTCTCACTTTTTCCATTCATCTGCTTCGGCTAGGAAGCGTAAGAACAACTTGACCTTTTTGAAAGATGAGGCAAGCTGTTGGTAAGAAGGAGATAATGTCTTGGGTGATATCATGGTGAGTTATTTTAATAAGTTATTATTTTCTTCTAGTAGCAGTTTTGACGACATCTTAAGGTTTGTGAAACCGGGTGTTACAAATGAACACAATCAAATGTTAGTAGCCCCTTTTGATCTTGGTGAGATGAAGCAGCCTATTTTCAGTATGCACCCTGATAAATCGCCTGGCCCGGATGGATTTAATCCAGGTTTCTGTCAAAAGTTTTGGCAGGTGGTGGGTAAGGAGGTTACAGATGCTTGTTTGGAGTTTTTAAACAACGACACCTTCCCAGCTAAATGCAATCTTTATTATTTTAATTCCTAAAAAGAAAAAACTCGGAGTGTATGGGAGATCTTAGGCCTATCTCGTTTTGCAATGTTCCCTATAAAAAAGTCTCAAAAGTTCTGGCGAACCAGATTCGAAGGGTTCTTCTAGATATTATCTCTGATAGCCAGTGTGCGTTTGTTCCTGGTAAAACCATTACAGATAATATTTTATTTTCTTTTGAAGTTATGCATTATTTGAAGAGGAAGAAGCAGGGTAAGGATGGGTTTGCCGCCCTAAAAATTGACATGAGAAAGGCTTACAACAGTGTAGAGTGGCATTTTATGAGGGACATGATGCTTAAATTGGGTTTTGATCAGCGTTTTTATTCAGTTGATCATGTTGTGTATTTCTACAGTGTCTTATTGTGTTATTCATAACAGTACCGATTATGGTCCTATCTTGCCTAGTAGGGGGTTTGCACGAAGGGGATCCGTTATCCCCTATATCTTTATTGTTTGTGTGGAAGGTTTGTCTGCTGCCATTTCTCATTAATAATCTACAAGTCTGATCCATGGGTGTAGTATTGTGAAAGGAGCTCCTACGGTTAGCCATTTGTTGCTTGCCGACGATAGCCTTCTGTTCTTTAAGGCAGATGATAGAGAATGTCAGCACATTAAATCTATTGTGGCTCAATATGAGAAGGTATCAGGACAGCAGATTAACTTTTTATGTCTTCTTTGACGTTTAGTGGTGATGTTACAGCAGATTTGAGGCAAGCTGTTAGTATCTCTCTTGGAGTAGAGGAAGTGGATAGCGATGGTAATTATCTTGGGTTGCCCATGAGTGTCGGAAGGAATAAACGGGAGGTGTTTAATTTCATCAAGGATAAGGTTTGGCGTAGGCTTAATTCTTGGAAGCACACGCATCTCTCGAAAGCAGGAAAGGAGATTCTCCTTAAGACAGTAGCTCAAGCTCTCCCAAATTACACTATGGGAGTGTTTTTGCTGCCATTGGATTTATGTGCGGAGCTAGAACGTATGCTGAATTCCTACTGGTGGGGTAATGGAAATGATTTTAGCAAAGGTATCCGGTGGATGAAATGGCATAGATTGTGTCAAGGAAAGAACTTAAGATGCTTAGAGTTCAAAAAGTTACATGAGTTCAACCTATCCATGTTAGGCAAGCAGGGGTGGAAACTGATGTCCCAGCCTGATTTGTTGGTTGAAGACTCTTGAAGGCCTGCTATTTCCCTTGAATAAATTTTCTGAATGCTTCTCTTAGGTATAATCCCAGCTTTCCGTCGCGGAGTAGGGGTAGTCATTGGCGTATAGGGTCAGGTCATGAAGTACGGTGTCGGACAATCCCTGGTTACCTGATGTCGCTCAGCCTCTTGTTATTTCTATTAATAGTTCGGGTATGGAGGATCTGATGGTGTCTGATCTTATCATTCCAGGTGAGCATCGGTGAGATTATCAGTTGTTGGAATCCTTATTTAATGAGCGAGATCGTCGACTGATTGAGTGTGTGCCCTTAGTTCGCTTAGTGCTGAGGATAGACTGGTGTGGTTTAAGGAAGACAAAGGAGTTTACTCAGTTCACAGTGCGCATCTTTGGCTAACTGACCCAACAATTGTTGATGTGGGTATGAAAGTGCAATCGACCTAGAGATCTATTTGGAAATTGAAATGCCCACCAAAAGTTAAAAATTTCATGTGGAGGGTGTGTAATGGAGTTCTTTCTATGGCAGACCTGCTGAGGTAGAGGCGTGTTGATATATCTAATATTTGTCAGGTCTGTAATGGTGCTGATGAGTCTATTCTGTGTTCGTTGGTTCCGTGCCCTTTTGCCCGAAATACTTGGCTCAATTTGTCTGTGGGTTCTAGACCAGGTAATGCTTCCAATTTTCTCAACTGGGTTGTGGACTTTTTTGTATGTCTAATTCTGAGCAGCGATGTTTTGATCAGCATGATTTGTTGGGGTATATGGAGAAGAAGAAATGAGTTGATTTGGCAGACTAAATCTCTTACCCCCTAACATGTGGTTTCTATGTCTGTGTTTTTTGGAAGAGTGGAGAAATGCTCAAAGGAAAGTAATGGCTTATAGCGTGGGTGGTGTTCTTGGCCAGCGATTTGGTGCGAAGTGGTCTAAACCTGCCCGTGGTTGGCTGAGGGTAAATGTAGATTTTGCAGTTAATCTGAGCGTGGGGTTGATGGAGTCGGGTTGTGTAGTAAGAGATATTGAGGGTTCATTCGTTTTAGCGCGGAGTTCTATTAGCAGAGGTTGTTTTGATCCTGAGACTGCTGAAGCTTTGTGTATTAGAGAGGCGCTCGGTTGGGTTAAAGAGAAAGGATGGTCCAATGTTGAGATTGAGTTGGATGCTCAAGTGATTATCAATGTTATAAATAGTAGTGCGTCCTTGTCTTCTAGTTTTGATCTTATAATTGCATCAGAGATTAGCAGTGTTAGTTTCATATTTGTTAGAAAGTCTGCGAATGGGGTTGCACATTTGCTTGTTGGTGCGTCCCTTTCTATGTCAGATCCTTGGGTGTGGGATGTTGTCCCCCTTTCGTTTATTGTTGATGTCTTGTTCTTTGATTGTTCTTAATGAAGTTTCCTTGTTAAAAATAAAAAAAAAAAGAAATTAGTAATTATTAGTTATAAATGTAGAAGACAAATAGACTAATTTATCATTGATTAAATGACTTTGAAATTTTACAAATCATTAAAGAAGGATGAGAAGGATAAAGGTGTAATTGAAAAAAAAATATTTAAAATTCATTAATCGTATAAAAACGATATATAAATGAAATTTTAGTTTTTCTTCAAAATTACTATTATTTAGGAATAAAAATAAAGGGAGTGTGCTAAATATGTCAAACACGAATTTCTTCATCCATACAATGCCACAAAAACTGTGCAAGGTTTTCTTGATTTATTATTGTAATATGTAACTACTCTGAAGTATGGTTATATATATATAACTACTCGAGTTGTGCTTCATACATATATATATATATACACCATTTTTTTTTTGTTGGTCACAACAAGTTAATAGCTAATTTTAGATTTTAAATTTTTTCTTGAAATCTAATTAAAAATAATGAATTATTTTAAATAATTAAAGAAGAATTAAATGTTTGTTAGCCTCTATCAAATTAATTTTGGTCAGGATTTAAAATAAAATAAATAAAATTATCAACTTCTTCCTCATTATCTCTCTTTTCTTATCTTTTTATCTGGCAACAACTCTTAAAACTCAGTAGAAATGGCAGCATTGCCTTTGCCACCGCTACATCTGCCTCTGTCTAATCTCATCCCTACAACTCCATTGCCCTCAAAATCCATCTTTTATCACATTTAAATTTTAAGGATTTGCTTTTCACTGAGGACTAATCCTTATCCACATATACAATGTCATGCTTTAAACTTCCAAAGTCATTTTGCAAACAGTGAATAGCACCATCGTGACCTTTGAATTTTGAAAAATGGGAGGCAGTGACTCCATCCAAATAAAAAAAGGGTGAAATTCCTGACCCAAATTCAAACAATTGTTGGTGCTTCCAAGCTTCTACAAGAATTCATTACAACATTTGTAGTCTTCCAAATCGGAAAGCCCTAATGATCCAGCTATTTGTAGTCTTCGATCTTGGGCTCCTCCACCTGTAGGAGCCTCAAATTCAGGTTTGATGCTTCGTATTTTTAGTCTTGAAATAAAGCTAGTATTTCTGTTTTTGCCGAAACTATCATGGGAAGCCAGTTGATCGTCAAACAATTTCGTCGTCAGTGTCCTCTCCTTTAGTTGCTTGCAGTCAAGCTTGTTGTTTGCATGAAGGCCTCTTTTTTTTTTGTTCTTTTTTTTAAATATCATTTTCTTTTGCTAGTAGAAGTAATCCAATATGGTGGGCAACAGTGTTTACTGGATAATTAAGGCCTTGGTTTCTCATGTTTTATACATGCTTATATTTGTTCCCAAAACTTCAGTTTCTTATATTCCCAAGGTATAATCGAGTAGCAGTAGGTAGTTCTGTTGTCATTTCATCTCTCTTTCGTTTTCCATAGTTTATTCAGTTGTTCAGAAAAAAGAACTAAATCTTCATGTACAAAACAGCAATTGTCAGTCCTAATTTTCCCATTCATAGCCAAAATGTATTTCCTTTGAATTATCAACTCACCGCAAAACACCAAAACAAATCAACATAGACAAATGAATTTTCAAAGTTCAATCACTTTCATTCAATTTTCCCTCCACCAACAGCCATTATCATTATTATAATCATCATTTTCGTTCTTAATATAATGATGATCACTTGACCTAACTTGTCGAGTGCATGACTTAACTCAAATTATATAATTGGGTCAGATTTTTGGATATTAAAATTTATATTGGATTAGGCCGGATTTGGGTTTTATAGAACTTGCCCCAAATGATAATATATTTCTAGAAAAATTATCTAAAAATGAGTAAATAAAAACATCGGAGTGTATTCGAATCAGGGTAACTAGATCGGTACTTTTAGCCATTATCGGTTCGAATTTAGCTTTCGCAATGTCCATTTTAAACCTAACTCATGATAGTTCTATTGCTTATTTGGATATGTAAAATAAATCTTCCCATCTCATTTGGGCTGCAAAACTCATAGCTGCCATCGAAGAGTACGAGAATACTTCAAGTCTTCCTTAGAACTTCAGCAAGACATTTTGATTTGGACTTGAAGTGGTTTTACATACTTTCCCCCCTCTCTCTATAAGGTTTGGATTTTTATAATAAGGAAGGAGTGAGGGAGGTGTTTATTTACCAAAAAATCAGTGTGAAAACATCATTGGCATGCGTAGAATTTTTTTGAAATAAAGAAAATTGAGTGATCTAATATGAAAATAAATGGTAACAAATGAGGATAATGAGAGGAATCGCAGAGAGGAAAAAAAAAACTCCATAGATAAATATGCTCTGTTTTGATAGAATTGGGAAGGTTTTTTTTTTTTTTTATTTCTTATTTTTACTAGTGTTTGATTATTTATTTTTCATGCATTGTGAAAATTGCTAAATTGATTTAATAGAGGCTAAAAAATTAATTATATTCTTAATTATCTTAAATAATTAACTTTTATTTAATTAGAGCTTTAGATGGGTATCAACATTTGAAAAAGGATGATACTAGCTGTGTGACAGGCTATTTAGGGTCTAGGCTGATGAGAATGGAAATCTTAGATTATTTCACAGGGCGAATTTATTAAATTTTCTGAAAATGGTCCAATCTTTTATTATTATTATTATTATTCATCTATATTAGTTTATATTGTATCATGTATTTGCGTGATTTGTATAGATACATTGTGTTTCCTTAAACTTTATAGATTTCTAACATGATTTCTAGTTACACATCGAGTTTCCAAACCTCCATGTATTTAATTGTCCCGTTTGTGAAATAAAAATTAAAGAAATTGTCCCGTTTATGTGTTTAATTGTTTCGGCATATATGTTATCCATTTTGGTTAGGCCAATCTGAGCCTATGAGAATCAGGGTTGCTGTTTTACTGGGATGAAATTCTTTGGCTCTATTTATAATAGAGGCTAAATTCTCCTTAATTTGCTCTCTCTCTCTCTCTGCGTCTTTTTTTTTTTTTTTTTTTTTTCCAGTTATACCTCTTATTTATTTTTTTAATAGATGTATCAATCTCTGTCAACAACTGTAGATAAAACTGATATAGAAAGACATTTTTGCAACTATGTTTTTGAAAGCCCCATGACTGGTGGGATTGAGACGAAAAACAAACAAAATTAGGGTTCACCAGATCTTAACCACATGTTTACTGGTGAAAATCTTTGGCTGAGGCTAGATAACCCAGTGGCTGGACATGGAAATATCCAAACGAAGGCAGGTGCAAGGTGTTGACATGGAAAGAGGCACATGAACCAGCTCCACTTGTGGCAAGTCCATTTCAGCCACCCACACGAATGGCGGGAGTATAGGAAAAATAAGAAAAACGCAGAATAACAAGATTTTAAGCACAATGACACTAGAGAGAATCTTTGGATGAGTCCGGATGATCCACATTTGGTTAAAAGAGCTCCAACTTTTTTATTCCAAACTGGCAGAAGTGTTCCCAGGGGAAACATTGGTTCTCATTCAGGTCCTAAGCGAAATT
The DNA here is from genome assembly GCA_949677035.1 of Omphalea diandra. NCBI lineage: Eukaryota > Viridiplantae > Streptophyta > Magnoliopsida > Malpighiales > Euphorbiaceae > Omphalea > Omphalea diandra. Next base: position 6,784 of record CATIWR010149227.1, read on the forward strand.
TGTTAGAATCCATTCATCAGCAGATATTTGCCTGGTGCAAGCTTTGATGCATTTTAACATAGTGAAATGCAGGAGACTTATTAACCTTTATGAAGTTTTTGGACAAAGGGATTTATTTCTACATGTAATTCAATATAGTTAATTATATTTTCTTTATTTATGCACTCAAATTCATTGCTTTAATTTCTGTGAAATTGAGACCTCAAGTGTTGCTGAAGCGTAGCGATATCTAATGAGTTTGGCGTTTTATTGAATTGATCCGACTTTGTTTGGCACTTCGATATATGTAACAGTAGGATTTTATGGTGGGAAAAAAAAAAAAGAAAGAAAGAAAACAGAGACATGCTTTTCTAGAGGGGTTGGATAATCTCAGTTTCATTATTAATAAAAAACCAAGTTTACGATATTGAATGGATAGTTAGGAAAGACTACGGGCCTATTTGGTTTGGTTGTAGCAGTCAGCCATGATAGTTAGCGATAAGTGATTAACGTTCAGCATTTAATCATGAATGATCACAAATATAAAATGTTTAGTAATTTAGTGATTCAATATATATTTATATTATAAAAAAAATAATTATTTTTATATTTTAATTAATTTTGTACGAAATATCAATTTGTATAATAATAAATAATGATAAATATATAGTTAATATTAAAGAAAAAATTCAAACGGAAACTTTTATATTTAAATGCTTGAAAAATTATTTTTCAACGTTCAGTTATATTTTCTAAATACTGAATATTAGTTTTTAAATCAAAACGTTGATCACTAGTATTTAATAAATACCTTTTTTTTAACATTTAAATATTCAATTGTGAATGCCAACAACTAAATGCTAAATCAAACAGGTACTATGTCTTGAATGGATGGGATTAAATAGGATTAAAGACCGAGGTAAGGAGGGCCCAAACTCATTGCCATCCTTCTTAAGTTTCCAAACTCGAAACTCAGGTTCTATGATCAGGGTTAATTTTGTTTTGTTGTTTTGTCTTGTGTTCATATTTTATGCATGTTGACTCATTTTTGTTTACAAATTGGTACATATTCTATAGAGAGAGATATCCGTCTCTACTGCATTATCCGAGAAAGATCGTCGATTGTGAGAGATTGAACGAAGACTTGCCAAGTCAACTTGAATTCATTTAGATTGGTTTCTGACCCAACGCAATTTTGTGGGACTTAATTGATGGCTTTATATCACTGAAGGTCCATTCTATTGATATCTCTCCACCTTCAAAACGTCCATAATTATTATTGATTGATGAAGAGCTAATGCTCTGAAGTGATGCAAACAATCATAAGAACAATTTTGGCTAGAATATGTAAAAAAATTTCAGCATGTCAACTGCCAGCTTGTTCACCTACTCTAGTTTTGTTTCTGTCCACTTCTCTCTGGTTGAAAGGATTACCGAGGGGGTCCACTGGTGCGGTGGCATAGTAATCCCAGTTTCGCTCTATGCTATGATGGAAATAGACAAGGGTAAAATGGTCATTTCGCTAGTCAATGAGTTTCCCTTAGGTGGGGCTAGCAGCTTTCGTCTCCACGTTTGAAGAATGGAATTTTGATCATTTTTCAGCCTCCATAATTGCATAGGCCAGTGTTGAAAGGTTAAATTTTAAGTTAGGCTGCCATTGCTATGTTGAAAGGTTAAATTTTAAGTTAGGCTGCCATTGTAAAAGTATTTTAACTTTGATCTTGTTATTGTTTCAACCGAAAAAGAACTTATAAATTATTGTATTAAAATTTAAACCATTAAGCAGTAACGGCTAATTCAACAGTTAAAAATAATAAACGGAGGCCTTTAGAGCTTCCCCCTTTTGCTGTTAAACTTTTTAGGTGCCTTCGCACTTAAGATATACATATAAACACACACTCGCCCGCCATTTTATTCCCCGCTACAGGCGATGGGCGTAACAGACTTATTCGCCGGCGAGATCGCTACCGAGCTCCTCAGAATGCTAATATCAATATCCCGTAAATCCTGCCTATGCAAAGAAAGCGCAGACTCCCTCATAACCTACATAGACGCTCTCCTTCCCATCATTCAAGAAATCAAATACTCTGGCGTTGAACTTCCCGCCATACGCCAAGCTCAGCTCGACCGTATGTCCGAGGTCCTCCGCGACGGCCACGAGCTCTGCCGCAAGGTCCTCGGCTCCAACCGCTGGAACGTGTACAAGAACCTCCAGCTTGCTAGAAAGATGGAAAAGCTTGAAAAGAAAGTTTCAAGATTCGTTAATGAGCCGATGCAGGCCCACATACTGGCCGACGTGCTTCACCTGAGGTTTGAGACCACGGAGAGATTCGACAGGCTGGATAGTGAGGCAAGGAAGCTGGAGGAGAGGCTTGGTGGTATCAAGATTGGAGGCGGTGGGTGGGTGGCGGAGGCAGTGAAGAGAGTGCAAGTGGAGGAGGAGAGGTGGGAGGGTAGTTTGGTAAATTTTTTGGGGGTGGGAATGGAGGTGGGGAAGAGGAAAGTGAAGGAAATGGTGGTTGGAAGAGAGGATTTAAGGGTTGTAGGAATTTGTGGGATTGGTGGCTCTGGTAAGACTACTATGGCTAATGAAGTTTGCAAGGACGATCAAGTTAGAAGTAAGTTCTTGATTATTCAATTATAGGGATATTAATCTTGAATTAAAAAACCAATTTATTGGCATAAAGTTTTGTTATTGATCGTGTTTTTTTATCATGATTCTTTTCAGGTCACTTCCAGAATAGGGTTTTGTTCCTCACAGTATCACAGTCACCAAATGTGGAGCAACTAAGGGCAAGAATATGGGGATTTGTCTCAGGAAGTGAGGGCATGGGTGGGGGTTTCAATGATTTGATTCCTAAATGGAATCCGCAATTTGAATGCAGGGCTGGAGCTCGAATGTTGGTTGTTTTGGATGATGTGTGGTCGCTTTCTGTGCTTGAACAGCTAATTTTTAGAGTAGCTGGGTGCAAAACACTTGTAGTTTCACGATTCAAATTCCCGACACCAACAGTTCTCGATGCTGCTTATGAAATCGAGTTGTTGAAAAGAGATGAAGCAATCTCCCTGTTTTGCCTCTCTGCTTTCGGGCGAAAATTCATTCCTCCTGCTGCTGATGCAAACTTGGTCAAGCAGGTAATACCGAAACCTTCTATATCTGTGTATGTGTCCCTTGTGTTATTGAAATTGAGTGATGAATCTTGCTGATGCTAATTCAAACAAAATATTGTTTATTAGATTGTAGATGAGTGCAAAGGACTTCCCTTGGCTCTCAAAGTGATTGGAGCTTCACTAAGGGACCAACCTGAAATGTATTGGGCAAGTGCAAAGAAGAGATTGTCAAGGGGTGAGCCTATTTGTGAGTCCCACGAAAACAAGTTGCTTGATAGGATGGCCATAAGTGTTCAATTCTTGCCTAGAAAGGTTAGGGAATGCTTCTTGGATTTGGGGTGCTTTCCCGAAGACAAGAAGATCCCTCTTGATGTTCTCATCAATATGTGGGCTGAGACACATGACCATGATGATGAAGAAGCTTTTGCTATTCTTGTTGAGCTTTCAGACAAGAATCTTCTCACTTTGGTGAAGGATGCACGGTATGTTCATCAAACTAAGTAACATAGCTTGCTGTTCTTTGGTAGAGATGTTGATTATCTGAATTATATTTGATTGGTTAATTTGGCAGAGCTGGTGATCTGTATACTAGTTACTATGAGATCTCTGTTACCCAACATGATGTGTTGCGGGATCTTGCTATTCATTTGGCCAATCGTGGAAATGTAAATGCACGTGAACGACTGCTTATGCCAAGACGAGAAGCTGAAGTTCCAAAAGATTGGGAGAGGTATGCTGATCAGCCATTCCATGCTCAAATCGTTTCAGTTCATACAGGTATTTCCCAAACTTGTATGGGTTCTCTTTCTTTAAACAATGTTATAACCTATGCATTACAAATGATGTTGTAGGTCTAATTTTCCTGGTTACTTTCTGATTTTGATATGTAGGTGAGATGAGAGAAATGGACTGGTCCCAGATGGAGTTCCCCAAGGCTGAAGTACTCATCATAAACTTCTCCGCTAATGAGTTCTTCTTGCCTCCCTTCATCAATTACATGCCAAAGCTTAGGGCACTGATAGCGATAAATTACGGTACGCGAAATGCAACACTACACAACTTCCAAGTTGTTTCTGATTTGTCCAACTTGAGGAGCCTTTTTCTCGAAAAAGTTTCCATTGCTCAATTGACAGAATCTACCTTCCCCTTGAAAAATTTGCGAAAAATATCTCTCGTACTATGCAAGATCAATAACAGCTTTGATCAATCTAGTATAGACCTACCCCAAATCTTCCCTTCTCTGTCAGAGCTCACAATTGACCACTGTGACGATTTGATCAAGTTACCACTTAGCATTTGTAGGATGCATTCATTAAGCAGCCTTAGTATCACCAATTGCCACAACCTCCAAGAAATCGCTGCGAACTTAGGCAACGTGAAGTGTCTACAAATTTTAAGGCTCTATGCTTGCCCTAGTTTGAAGATGCTTCCATCAAGCATATGTGAGCTAGTGAGTCTGAAGTACCTAGACATTTCTCAATGTGTGAATTTAAAATGTCTTCCTGAAAGGATTGGTAAAATGTCAAGATTAGAGAAGATTGACATGCGGGAATGCCCTGAGATTTGGGATCTACCAAAGTCTGCTGAATCATTAGAGTCTTTGCGCAATGTGATATGTGATGAGGAAGTTTCTTGGTTGTGGAAGGAAGTGAGGAATGCTAATCTTCATGTCCAGGTTGCTGAGAAACACTTTAATCTGGATTGGCTTGATGAATGAATAATTATATGTATATTATGTATCAACAGCGTCTCTGATGAGTGCGTATATGCACACACACTGTTGATCCTGGTAGAAAATAATGTAAATAAGTCTTTGTTAAATAGAAAAAGATGTTTAGGCTCACTCTATTCTTTTTGTTTGTTTTTGTTCATAAAAAATAACATGTTTTTTATAAAAATATTTTTTAAAAAAAATATTTTCTTTTAAATAAATGAAAGTTTATGTCAAATTATTTTTCAAATTTTAATAAATATTATCACTATTTTCTATTATCGATTTTATCATCAATCATCGTGGTCGTGAGTGATTAATGAATAAAAAAAAATTATTTTTAATATATTTTTATATTATATAATAAATAATATAAATATAAAATATTTATAATTTAAAATTTATTATGATATTATAAATAAACAAAATTTGAAATATATTTCAAATATCAAAACATATATTTGTTAGAAAATATTTCAAATAACAAATAAGAAACAAAGGGCCACAAGACTTGACAGGTATTGGGTGGCCGACCATTGAGTACTTGTGGGCACTGTGCAAAACACAAAGCTGGTTGTCTCTAGAGGTTCGTCAAATTAAACGACACGTATCTTAGGGCCCCTTGTCTTTCTTTAATTAACTTCTGCTTGAATGATCTTACACATTTGTATTGAATTTAAAGAAGTACTTTAATAATATTTTTTAATTTAATAATAAATAATAATTTTATTTAATTTAATTTTATAATAAATAATAGTTTTTATTTAATTTAATAATTAATTATTAATTATAAAATTATAATATAATAATAGAAATGATAATATAATTTTCATAGAGAGAAATGGTTTGATTTGCATTTAATTTATGTTATCCAAATTAAGAGTTTAATTTTAGCCTACTACTGTACTGTATCCATGTTTGATATTGACGGCAAAAAAGAGTCCGGATTTGCAAAATGTTCCAAAGTCAGATGTGTCATTTTCATATTTCAATTTATACTAAAAAAGAAAATAAAATTAAATATCTTTATATCTAATATTTTAAAAATTAAATTGAATTGATTAATTAGTTCAATTAAAATATTAATATATTTAGTTAATTTTTTAAATTATTATAAATATATAAAATTATTTAATAATCTTTTTAAATTTAATTTATTATTAAATTAATAAAATTAATTATGTGATGGATTCACCCAATTATTTAATTTGATTTTTAAAAATAGTGTTCACACCAATAGATCAAAGCGGTGGAGCTCAAAGAAATCATAATAAGATAAACAGTGAGACATAATCAGCAACCCAGGTGGACCACTTTTTTGGATCACTATCAGCAACCCAGGCGGAATACGTTTTATTAATTTTTTAAATTTAAAGTCAGGAGTTAGACTCGAATTTTGGATGATATGTTGACTGGGATTAGTGTTGATTTGTAATTTAATTGGTTCTATCAGTTTAATTAATTTGATTTAAATAATTTATTAAAAAATAAAAAATTATTTGTATTATTATTTTTGTTATTATAAAAATCAAAGAATTAATCTGAATCTATCTAAATCAATTCTTAATTTTAGTGGTTCAGTCTATTCCAATTGTAGAAACACTAAGTGAGATAGATTAGCAATAAATGAAAATTTTGTGGGCCTAATAATTAATATAACGACTAAAGTAGTTGAATATCCTCAGAGTGCGAGATTTTCTGATTTCATTAGTAAGAAAGTTAGTTCAGTTACGAAAGCGCGGGATCAGATAACGAGCGCCGTGTGGACCCCACGTCAGTCGCCGTGCCCAGTCAAGACGCTCTTATTGTCAACTTGTATAATGTTTTTTAAACTTGATCAGATTTAGTTGATTGATTTTTTATTTGATTATGATTTAATTTAATAAAATTATTTTTAAATATATATATATATATAGGACATTAAAACTCTCTCCCTCAAAACATTCTTCTTCAAAAAAACAAGGAGTTAAGATGAAAGTAATGTTATTGATGTTTTTGATAAATTAAAAGCATAAATAATTAATTTATTATTGTTCTTCTGAAACTGAAATTGATGATTTTAATAAAATTTTAGTAATATAACCTTCAAGTGAAGAAGTTTTTTATGAACCTGAAAAATATTGTGATTTGCAAAGACCCCGTGTTTGTGATTTAAAGTCTATAAATGTTATTATCAAAAATACTATTTTACTTTTTGATGCTATTAAAAATCTAAAAATTCAAAAAGAATATCTTTGAAGCTAAAAGAAATTGACAAATTTGAAAGATATAGTGTTAAATGATATTTTTGAAACATTTAAACTCCTACTGTTTATGAGTTATAAGAAGAAATTAAGAATTTCAAAAAAGATTTTAGAGTTAAAAACTAAAAACAACTTGATTTAGCAAGAGATCACACCACCTCCAAATGTTTGCTATTGCCAGCCTCCAATATATATATATATATATTTCAATGACTATCATCAAAGGATTAAACCAAAATTCAGTCTGTGGATAGACTAATAGAGAGAGTAGGCTGGACCTTCAGCTCTCACATGTGGATAGTACAGCGTGCGTGAGTGGAATATAAAGATTAGCATGCTTTTTTAAAATTACTATAATTTGAGTGCATTTATGCATTTAAAAAGAAAAGAAAGCCCAAATTCAGTGAATGAAACAGTACCTGACAATCTTGACGTTGGAAACACGTTTTTCTCATATGTCAAGAAAATATGGACAATGGGGTGTGTACACCTCCATGACCTTTCCATCCACTACAATTCATGAAGCTTAGCACACCTATTACTCTCTTTTTTTTTTTTTTTGAGAAAATACTCTCTCATTTTCTTAGAGCTTGGGTTACATTCTAAATTACCTTTCAAACAAAAAAAGAAAAGATCGTTCCTGCAATATACATAAGAAAGATATTGACTTTGCCATTCTGCACAAGTTCTTGATATAGGGATTTTGTAATTTCACATGGATCAATAATCCGATGCTCATTTGTCATTACCCATATAGGTTTAATATTTTTAATTTTTAATTTTCAAGTTTTCTGTTTTCATTCTTTCCCACAACTAACTTGGACAATTAATCATCGCAGGATCAACCTGAAAATACAATAAATCATTGCTAAAAAGGTTACAGTTCTTTCCAAGAACTTAAGAAAAGACCTCATCATGCATATTAACATGAAAATTCGTTCGTTGTATTGTATGTGATTCTATACAACTAGGTAAAATGTTTTCAGAGAAATCTAGAGGGTAACCACTCGTTTATCCTGAGGGGCAGACTGTAAAACTCCTCAGTTCTGACATCACCTTTCCGGTGCTGGAAAGGCGTCCACCATGGAATTCCTCTATCATTGATGGTATGTCTTGCATCCAGCGTGTTATCCAGCAGTGTTCCGATGATCATTGCCACCATTGGAGGTGATGAGAAAATTGCGTTCCATATGTCATTGAACTGCAGATTCGTAGAATACGCACATAAGATAAACCTTTCACTATCCCAACTTAGGACTAAAAGAGTGTTAGGCACAGGCATGGGATATAACTAAGATATTTGAAAATTCTAAGGCAAGTCTATGCGGATGAACAGCAAGAAGGAATCAAATGAGAGTCTAAAAAGAAAAAGTGAAAAAAGCCAAAAAGAAATTTAACATGTCTTTTCATGCGACTTACCCATCCACCATCTGTTTTAACTGGTCCATGCCCATCCATAGATGTGTTAGTGACAAAATACTGAGGTATTGATATCCCAAGGAACAAAGACAAGCCTAAGACGTAGTGGTTTCTCATAGAGTTGTTGTTAGAGAACTGTATAAATGAAATCCCAATAGCAGCTGCTCATAGACAAAATCCATTAAAAAATATATATTTATATATAACAAAATGCAGTCTCTAAAATGAAGACAGGACAACTCACCAACAATGCCAAATAAAACGCAGTATATGGCAGCAAATATTGGCAGAGGAATTGATGCAAATAAGGCTCCAAATTTCCCTGAAAGATGCAAGGCAGTGGGTTCAAAACAAAATATTACAGACACAGGTGAAATTACTTATTATGGCTCCAAAGAAACAAACCAAATATGGAGAAAAAGATCATGAAGGCAGTTGATATCTGCACCACTCTTCGGCTTCCAATGTGTGTTAGTCCAAGAAGGCCAACATTTTCACTGCAGTCCCATCAGATCACATATTAAAACAAGTTTCTACATTTATATAGCATCAATTAGCCATTCTACTGATGGTAAAATAAAATGTTTCCAAGTTATTATTTAGCAGCAATCCATACTAGAAGCTAGTTCTAAGGAGGTTCTCCATAAGAATCAAATTAAGGATGATGAAAAATTAGAAAACAGCAGGTTCACCAATTGAATTGGACTATAATCTGCTAAGCGAAATCTATTAAAGAGAAAATGGGTTCCCAACCAAACTTTTTTATGCCATTTGTTTGAAATTTGCACAAGGACATTTGACTTCCCTTCCACTTATAGTGTGCGTTTCTGAGAAGAGATTTACACAAGAAACAAATAGCAAGTTACTTTAATGCATTAGACAACATCACATGATATTTGGTTATTTGAAAATGGTAAAATATATGGTTATTTGAAAATGGCAACAAAATAAAAGGCTAAAGGCATGCAGAATGGGTCGTAAAACGCAACTTGCTCTACTAGTCTATGTAATGTATTTATGATGGAATCAAACATTGGAAAAAGTTGCCCACTGCAAACCTGCGGCTACAGGACCGGAGGCATTATAACTAGAAGTACCCAAAAAACAAACAAAAGAATTGCTTGCTTACACAGATGCAGAATTGCCGACGACAGAACCAAAGATCCCTTCAAGCAACATTCCAACACCCTATATTGTAAAACAACACAATAATAACTTCAACTTCTAAAGCGGAAAAATGATATCGAGGTTTCATTGAATAAATTGTAGGTGGTGGAATGGATGAATGACCATGGAGGAAAAGAAGCACACAGTTATCAGAAACTTAACCTGCAGACCAATACTTCTGGTGAGGACATGAGCTGGAGGGTGTGTAGCACCTGAAAGCCTTGCTGCAGCAAAATATGTACCAGTTGACTGCATCAGAGTTTATAAATTGGTCAGGATAAATTTAAACAGCAAAAGTCTGCTCCACTAAAATAGGAGAGAACGCATTCTACTAAGTCATGATTAAAAACTGTATTAGTTAATTTTGGAAAGCTTTTGGATTGATCGAAGTGTAAACATTTTCTATGCGGTAGAAGTTGAACCTCTGCAGATGAAACAAGTGCTGCCCCCATCATCCCAAAGACATGGCTTGCTCTAAATATGGGAGCACCCCACTGAAAAGGGTAGGGTACTCTAACCCTTCAAAAAGGAAGATAATATATTATTAAAATTATGAATTAATTTGGTAGAAGTTATTCAAATTAATAATCATCTGAACAATACCATGGAGCAGATGATATAAGATAGGATCGATCTGTGCGGCAACTCATTTTAGTTTGTTCCCGGACATTGTTGTAAGCGCCAGCAGCAGTAAGGATAGCAGCAAAAGCCCAGACAATTCCAATGCAGAAAAGCAAGCCAAACCTCTCAAGAATAGGGCGGGCCTTTGGATTGAGATGCTTCAAATACTACAGATAAGACAAGGTGTTGTTACCCTCAAATGGAGTAGAATTATTACAGCGAACTTGACATTTTCAAGATGTATTACCTGGCAAATGACCAATATAATCAGCATAGGTAAGCCAATCTCCACGCAGTTAGCAAGCTGTAAAGAATCCAAACTGTGGAAAGTGAGATTTTTATCATTAGCTTTCAACAGCATCATAGTCTTGTCAAAAAAAATTTACCAGTGGGAAGCCCCTCATAAACAGACCAAGACCCACCAGAGAAACCACTGGGACTATAACAATGGGAGTAAAGAACCTACAGATCGAAGGGAAAAGAAGAGAAAATATTGAGGATCTTCTTCCTTTTGGGGAAAAAAAAAAAAAAGAAACCTGCTAATTCTGGATTGCAACCCATAATTCTCATGATGACAAGATACGGCATTATATAGTTAGACCAACAATTTGAGAATAAAAAGATACCTTGTTAAATTGCCCCATGCAAAACTAAATCCGAGAATGATGTTGACAAAGGAAGAGATAATCAATGATCCTTGAATGGTTCTGATGGTGTGGGTAAATCTCTGCAACCATCCATATCATTGTGATAAACAAATTTGTAGAATAATCAAGAACATCAAGGCAACATTGATAGAGAACTACAAATGTAAGCTGGGTTGCTGTAACTTATCTCAGCTTATGAAATCTGCAACTACTTACAAATGCAGAGAATAAATTTTAGTTCTATTATCACTTAATACGTAAGTGTAGTACTTCATACATCATGCTCATCTGAGAAGTTTTCACCAGACAAATCCCTAATGATTGACAACACTGGTAAGGTGAATGCAACTGATGCGCTCATCACAGTCGGAAGCCTTGTTCCAATGAATGTCTGAATGAGTGTATTCACTCCAGCCATAAAGAGCAATGTTTGAATCACGCGAGCTTTATCACCCTATTCATAGTAGTAACGAACTCAGATAAACAGATATTTTGTGGGGCATCATTCTATGATGACTTGGTAAGTAATCATTCAGATAGTGTATGATCCATAAACTTACATGGTCCCCGCCCATTCGAGGCACAAGATTGCTGGCAATCAAAACTATAGTTCCCAGCATCACAATATAGTGTTGAAAAGCCAGTAAAGCTGTCTCGGCTGCAGAATTAAACAGCATTATTGGGATCATTTGCAGAGAAAATAGATCATATAGCACATAGGCAATTTAAAATCTAAAATAAATTCTTGAAAAGCAATTATTTAACTTGGGAATGTGACAATACTAAGGAACCAATCATGAGCTACGGGATCTACAACACACATACTAATGGCAGACAAAGCGTAAACTAAGGTTCCCAAATTCATCAAAAGAGAATCAGAATGAAGGAGCAAAACATATGATAACGATTTGAATATCAGATATTTGAGGCCCCAATCCCATCATCATAAAGATTTGAGGCAAAAATTGAGACATGCGAAAACTGGAATATTTTTATTCCTTACACGTCTGTAAAAAAGCATCCTCCTTTGATATAAAGCCTCAACTTTTTATCCAGCTTTTTTTTAATATACTTTTAATTATAGCTTCTTTTAGGATTGAGTAGCCAAATACTCTACAAAGAGGAATCATAATAGTAACAGATTGGGATAAGAGAGAGACTAACGCCAAGAAGGGTTGGAATGGATGCAATACTGGAGTTGCTGGAGTTGCTCAGCCGGTGTCCAAGTGGGTCCCCTTGAAAGAGCAAGCGATGGAGGTGGAGGTGGCTGCTGCTGCTGGTGCTCATGATTATGCCCTGTTTCCCCCATCTTCCTCTATCCACCTGCTTATGTATCTAACTTGGATGTGTATGTATCTGCATATCAACTTACGAGCTATAAATCACCCACCCGGGAGAAACAAGACAACCAGAAAAAGAAAACAGAAGAGACAGACAGATAAATACCTTTGTAAATGAAAGATATATTATAAAAGAGAAAGAACGGAAAGAGAGTCCCCTGAAAATCTTCCAAGAAAGGAAAAAAAATGAAGAAATTACCAGAAAGAGCGAAAAAGGAAATTAGAGGTCATTCGTTTCACACTAAATAATAATCTTGTCTTCAAAGAAGAAGAAGAAGAAGCAGCAGCTTAAAAGGGTGTGAGTTTTGGATTGCGTTAAGGTGGTCCTGTACTGATGAGACTGAGACGAAGTGGCATATGACTTCAACTTTGCACAAACATAACGTATGGGCGGAACAACGCGTGGGCCTTCAGTTCTTTCTAGGATACATTACAAACTTGTCTTTTTTCTAGTTTCAGCCTTGTGATTTCTTTGTATTTACTGTTACGCCCTTCCCTTTGGACGTGATCCTATTTGAACTCACTCTTATCACCCCTCAAAGAGTTGGGCATTGCCTATTGGGTTTGCGTACGTTGTCTTCACTTTAATTCTCCTTACGTCATTGTGAAGAAATGGGAAGGCACATTTGATCAAATGGTAGAGGAAGAGGCGGCGAGGCGCATGCTAATATGGTATGGAATAAGAGCGTTCGAAATTTGAAATTAATACCTTCTGATTAGAATCGTAATGATTCAAGAATTTATCTAATAATGTCTATATATCCTTACATGCATCCCGATGCTAACATGTATTTCATCACTGAAGTATTGAATGAGTATATTCTAAGCATGTATTCATTAAGATTCGCTCCATTAAGTGAAATTAATGGGTAATTAGGACATTGTTCCATGAAGGGAAGAAATATGTTACTAAGATAAAGTCACTAACACATTCCTTTCAAAAATTACTAACATATTCCAATTTTTGTTTTACTTTTTGTTCTTGGTTTCTCCTGTTCCACATTACCAAAGCCAAAAAGTTTTGAAATTCATCGTTCAAAAAAAGAAAAATAATTCAACTTATGAGCCTTAGACCGTATGGTAGATTGCTAGTTTTTGTCTAAGGACACCGACGCTTAAAATGCGATGAATTCAGCCATGATGAGGAAGGGAAAGCAATTAGGTTCTAGTTATCCCAAAAATTGTTGCTTTTTCATGAAGAATAATTAGTTGCATGATTGCGGTTAAAATCTTTCTTAATGCACTCGATAGTCCATGATTGCTCTGAGGATCAATGCATGTTTAACGAAGGACCCATGCCTTTTTTTCAAAGTACTGAAAGGACCCATATAACCTTATATTTTTGGCTGCTTCTCTATGATATCAATATATCCACTAATATTCGCCCAGATGAAGCTTCACCACAGCATCCTTGAACTTCTTGATCAATAAGAGGTCTCAATCCGAATACCCTAATATCTTATCTAATTAATTAGCTTTTGTCAAATGATTATTCTCCACTTAAGCTAATTATAGTACAAATGAACAAGACAATTAATACTTTCATAAAGTTCAATGTTGCTTAGTATTTATCTAGATATGGGGTCATATCTAACCCATCCCTTCCATTCCATTCATTCAATAGTGCATGAAAATTATTTCCAAGTTTACCAGGTAAAATATGCTGCTATAATAATGCATGAGGAGAACGTAAAAGGGTTGTTGCAGTAGTTTTGATTTTTTTACCAAAGATGAGCCCTTATTTGAGGAGAGGAGATGGCGGCCATCGTAATTCTGAAGAGAAAAGAGTGCTAGATGTGGAAGTACGGCAGGTTTGATAGAAGAGATAAACATTACCGTTGGAACGATTAAAATTTCGCGCCGGCCATACGGTGCATGGGGACAAGTGCCCTAAATTAATGTATTTCTAATTCTAATTAGGCGTTTGTTTTATATTGAAACAAACGTCGGCACCGCCCATCTGAAGTGGGGAGCAAGCAAAGGGCCAAAACTAAAATGACAACTTTTATTGTCGAATAAGCAAGCAAATGTCAGTGTCACAAAAACAGAACTTTTATGGGTTAATTAATTATGTTATGAAAAATTAGTTACAACTTAAAAGCACTGCAGCACCACAAATTTTTTATGGAAAGAAACAAGAATGATGAAGATCTTTTTGGATCCAGTTCAGGTATCAAAATCAGGCTCCACAACAAGAAGATTAAATCACAAGTGTATGGCCATATAATATCGGCATCTTTTCTCAAGTAACTGTTTATGCAATTAAAATAAACAGTAGGAGATAGAAATTGTGAATCAAATTAGAACAGACTCATGTGCCTCACTGAACATAGTTGCACAATAAATTAATTATAAAATAAAATCCTGTAGTCAACTTGACAGTACACTTCACTTTTTTTAAAAATAATTATAATTTAATCTAACGGATGGCTAGTCCCACTCGACCTCAATGACATGTGACCTTTACGAATTCTGCAGTCTTCACGAGTTAGCTCCACCTCCACACTTTGTGTACTTGAAATAGTAGGTAAAAGCAATTGAAACAAAGAAAACAGGTTTTACCTGATTCCATTCCAAAGTGGTATGTTATACATTCTGTTCCACTACCCAATTCAAGAGCTTATTCTCAATAAAGGGGAGAATAAAAAATAAGAAGAAAAGCTCTGCTTCAAAGGAAACGCAGTGGAAAGGATGTTAGTGGAACAGTTCCCAACGTACCACCGGAATAGCAAAATACAACACAGCGACCAAATATTAGTTATTAAGACAAGTTTCATGTTAGGCTTGTTCTACTCACGTGTTTTACAGTACCGAAAATTTATTCTGTACGTGATGGGTCGAGCACATGGCCTATGAACAGCCCCCACTCCAGTCATGTCTTCTCTGATCAGAATGGATGGTCAGCTACAAAGTCCACCTCATCAGTGAAATCCAGACCCCTATAACTTATAACACCAGCAGAAGCAGTTGCAACTTCTGTGCCTTCTTCATTTACTTCGATGAAGGACTTGTGGAATATGCTTGAAACAAATAGAGTCCAACCAACAGCGGAATCCACCATCTCTGTCAAATCTCCTTCACCAGAGAATGGCCACACCAGTCCTAATTCCTTTATAGTATGTTTGGGAACTATGCATGAGGAAAGAAAATAAGAAAAAAAAAATAAATTTTTTCTCTATTTTTTTTTTATATTTAGATAAAATAGAGAAAAAGAAAAATAATTTTATTTTTTGTTATTTAGAATTTAAAATATAAAAGAAAAGCAAAATATTATTTTATATATTTTTTATTTTACTTTTTATTCAAGAAAATAATTGTATTATATAATGATAAAAAAATATAATTATTTTATATTTTAATTAAATATAATGTTAATACTAAAAAATCTAACATTAATTTTTTTATATTTTAAATGTTAAAAAAATAAATTTATACATTCAGTTATATTTTTTAAATATTAAACATTAATTTTTTAAATTAAATTTTAAACGCTAACATTTATCAAATATTATTTTTCAATATTTTAATATTCAATTACGGAACATAATTAGTAAGTGTGAAATTAAAAAGCACTAAATAAAAAATAATAAGATTTTGAGAGAATTAATTTTAATTAAAAATTTTAGATAACATTATTTTACTAATTTTATAATTTAAATTTACTTTATGTTTATTTTAAATCTAAAAAATAAAATAACTTCAATTTATTATAAATTTATTCTAAACAATGAAATTTCATTAAATTTTATTAATTTAAACTTTATTTTAAATATTTTTGTTATTCTTTCATAATTTATTTCAAAAAGAGTCAAAAGTGAAATTTAAAGAATCTACAGTGTTTCAACAACTCGCTTCAAATTCATGATTAATTTGTCACTATATTTGTAAATGTTTACGGTCAGAATTATAATTTCTCTCCATTTTGAAGAGAAAAAATGGTATAAAATAAACTTCATTATACTTCCTCCTCTTATTTTCCTTCTTTTCTCCAATAGGGTAAAATTATTTTCCTTCTTTATTTTTCACTCTTATTTTATTTTTCCTCCTATTTTTCTCCTCCAAAACACTGCATTAGAGATTTGGAAGCTTCGAATCCAAAACCAATCTTAAACCTTGGGATCCTCAAGTCACCCACTGGAACTTTTTTATGTGGAAGGCGGCTATCCAAAAATCCAGACTCAGAACCCACTTTCTCCACCAAAGCAGATACCCCTTGTTTATAAGGAAGATGTACGTGGAGAATTGGCGTTTATCTACACCTTGTTTATAAGGAAGCCCTAGGACTTTGAGCTACCATTCAAAAGGTAACAATCATACTCTTTTGTAGCTGATGCATCAAATTTTTCATTCCAAGCACCTTTGAAATAAAGTGCATTCGCAAGAATGAGCCTGGTTGTATTGTCAACTGAACCAGGAGGCAGAACTTCTTTGATAAGGCCATTGATCTCCTTTTCAGCCCATGCATTGACTTCATTAGTGGCTTCAACAGCCTTCGCCATCGTCACAAATATCAAAACTAAGGGTATTAGCATCAAATACAAAACATCAGTAAAACAATGCCAAGAAATACATGAATGAGTAGGTGTATTTGAAAAATAGCATCACCAACTTTACTGTGATATAAAATTCGATGGAAACTGAACTAATCCATGATAATTTGTAATAATTTTGAGTAGGATGCTTATACTAGTGGCTTACTGAAGTACCATCAACAAAACAGGGATTCAAGGCGGTGATGAATTACGACATCCTTTAATTAGAGACAATGTTGCTTAGGGGAAAAATTAGAAGATTTCACAATTTCAAATACTTAGATAAGTCACAACTCTATGGTTATAACAAAATAAAAAAAATTATGAGAAACAAAGTGGATTCCTCTTGATGCTCGCACAAGCCTAAGAAACTAGTAACAAATCCTATATTCCGATCCCACAACTTTGCTGGGCACAAGGACACAAAAAGATTAAAGTTCCAGATTAAAACGTTAGAACTTGGATAACTACTGCACTGGTGTAACAAAATCCAACAAGACAGAAATTCATCTTCAAGAATACCTCTTTCTTTCATCATGATTTCAGTTCATGTCAGTTCTTGCTGCATCTTTTTGTTGCAAAAGGCTTGTGATAATGCAAAATATCAAGTAAATCGCAAAAAAAAAAAAAATTTAATCAATTTTATATTCTACTTCTACTCAATGTCGTACTTCGCAAGTAAACACTATCGTATATATTGATCTTCCTAGAAACTCGCCAAATTACTCTCGCAGCACAAAACAAAGTGGGATTGCGGTGAAACTTCAAAGGTGGAACAGTAATTATAATAGTCAACAGCTTCCACAATTCGTATTCAATCATCCAACGGAGAGAGAGAGAGAGAGAGTGAGATTCACAAGTAAACATATTCCAACAATCAAGTAGGGCTGTGTCTCCCATTATTGTGGTTAAAATTATCAAAATAGATTCCCCAGATCATAAGCACTCTAATATTTATACACCGTTTATTGTAATCTTGTGTTGGAAATGATGAAAAGTAGAAAAGCAATCCATAGATTCTAAAATGAAATAGAGAGTGATAAAAATTATGCCTTGGTTTGGAAATCAACCTGAATTGAGGCAGCCTTGCACACGTTCTCCACAACCTGTTTGAAAGAAGGTTTGAAAGAGAGACATTTGTCCAGCCACAACCCGTTGGCCAAGGACAACCGTGGCCCACCGCTGCCGCTCCCGTCCGCGAATACCACAGCTACCAGCTCCACGGAAAATGAGTTCAGCCGGTCATTGGACTTGGTCTTGAAGAAAGACAGCAATTGATGAAGGGTGGGACCCTTAGACCCGGAGACGATCAGGCCTAGCACCACCTGTATCGACAACGGCGACAAGACACGGGCTTGGAAAGACACAAAGCGACGTCGGTTTGGTTCCTGATAGATTCCCGGAGGTCCATTCTCTTTTTTTTTTTCTTTTTTTTCCCTATGGAAACTGTGATTTTCTTCCCTGCTAAGAAATGTAGAGTAATAGCTTCTTTTTTTCTTTCTTTTTATATGGGAGGTTTTAATGGAAAGGAAAAGAATGTAAATAATTTATTTGTTTGAGAGTATAATTTTAATGGAAGAAAAAAGTTAATAGATATTAAATTTTTACATTTTAACCTCTTCAATTTATTTTTCTTTAAACTCTAATGTAAAAAATAGACAATAAAATGTAAAAGAAGGCCGATTAAAATTGAAATTTGAACTTAATACAATGACAACATCATACATTTTCTCCTTAAAAATCTTGACTTGCTTGGTGGTATACTTGGATGTCCATTCAAAAGGCGCGAGATGGTACTGATGTAGATGGTGTTTGGTTCTTCGATTTCACCAAGTAGTTAATTAATTTTCTTATTAGTTTGCATTTATTTTATAGTATAAACTTTTATATAACTTTTGAATTTATGTTAATATAACTTTTGAACTTATGTTATGAGAATACCTTCTTCTAGTTTTTTGCAGTATCAAATCTAAGGTGATGTGATTTTTGTTTTACATAAATTTTAGTTTATTATAATATATAGATAGTCTTGACTAAAAATATAAATAAAAATCTCATATTGATATAATTGTGATAATATTTAAATCTTAATCACAATAATTAGTTTGTCAACTAAAATTTTAAATCTTTAGTAATATTTTATATCTTAGATATAATTATCAACTTAACATTTTTTAGTTGACTCCTCTTTCAAATTTTAAAACTCTCAAAGAAGGTTAATATTATCTTCTCACTTAACTTTGTACTATTTTTTTCAAAACTCTCAAATAAGGTAAGAGTAATTAACATTTCTTTTCATTTCTTTACTTTACTTTACCCTTACTAACCTCATTTCCATTACTTTCAAAACTCATGCAAATGTATAGGGAGATATTAGACACGTGCTATTGAATAATTTAAGGATGAAAATTAAATGGTAATTCTTCGTTTTTTTTTTCTCTCGCGAGATGAAAGATCCAAAAAAAATTAAGTGTATTTTTAAAAATTTTATATTTATTAAATATATATTTTATATATATATATATAGTTTATGTATATATATTTAATTTTTAATACTATAAAATATTTTTATTTAATAATTTAATAAAAATTATTTAAAAAATTATCTAGCATATGAAAAATCTCACAAAAACAAAAATTAAAAAAAAAATATCCATCAAAAGAGCAGGCAAAGAAACAACAGATAACTCCGCCTTCGTCCCGTCCTGTTGCAATTTCTAGGATGATGATGAATTAATCATCTATCAATATGGTTTTGATCTTAATAATGATCCCTTCGTAATGTTTGAACCTATGAAACCTTGTTTTGATTGCAACCATGAATCAATTTAGGGCATTTTCAGTTCCAACCTCCTTTGAAATAAAGCGCATTTCTGGTCTGAACGAAACCCCCCATTGATAAGGCCATTGGTTTTCATTTCAGCCCATGTATTCACTTCTTTGGTCACTGCAACCAATGTTGTAAAAATCGCGAGTTGATTTGTCTGATTTTACAAATCAAATTCATGTAAACGATTTAATTTGTACATAAAATCAAATTTGTAGTAAAATCGAGTGTTGACTCGCTAATCTCGATAAAATCGGATGAAATCGGGTAAAATCGAGTGTTGACTCATTATTTGTTCTTTTTTATATTTCTATCTAATTTTCTACCCCTGTTTTATAGTATTTCTCCTCTATTTTTCTTTGATTTTTCTCCTTTTTTGTTGCTAGAATGCTTCATTTTCTCTCCTTTTTCTGTTTTTTGTTGTTCGATTTTTTGTTATTACAACTATACATTGTTAATTGCCAATTAACTAATCTTATATGACTGAAATTGAAATAACTAACTACTATTGTTAAGGAGTAAAGTTTCACACAAAAAAAATGGTTTTTGAGCTAGTGACAATATTTGTGAAAATACTAATAATGAGTCTTTTGGTGGCAATAAATTTGAAGATGATGGAGATGGAAATAGCAATGATGTTGATGCTAATGAAGATGAAGGGGTTGATTTGAATAAGAATGTTGATAACTTTTTTAAAATGTTATATTTTATTTCATATAGTATTTATTTGTATATTTTGTATTATTAACTTAAATGTGTAATAGATTTGAACTAATTTCTTTTATGTCTTTTAATGTTATGATATGAAATATGAAGTTGAATTTCTTTATGAACATGTTCTCTTACGATCTTCTTAATGTAATTATAGGTATTAAATTTTAAAAATATCTTATTTAGATATATATATATATATATATATATATATATATATATATATATATATATATATAATTATATTTTAAATGGTATTTTGTTTGTTGTAAAATATTATGATTTTACGATTTCGATTGCAACATCCTCCACCGATTGATTTTAGGGTAAAAAAACACAAGTTTGACAACCTTGACTACAAGAGCATTAAATTAACATAAAAACAATGTTAATATAATGATTAGCATGGGATTCTAAGATAAAACATTGTTTAACAAAAATCGAAAGAAAAAAGTAAATAGTGCAGAGATTAAAAAAAATGTAAAATTGTTCTCTCATTGTGCATGGATATATAATCCCTATATCTAACAACATATTAAATTAGTCTCTCACTATGCATATTTGTCCTCATTAGAATAACATAAATATTCTTAAAAAATTAAACATCTGAAACCTGAGAATAATGTTTAACATAACATGACATGGTTTTGGAATCAATTCGATTAGGAACAGGCTTGAAAGTGAAAGACTTGTCAATCCAAATGGCATTAATTAGCAAACAACAGGTGAGGTTCACCTTAAGTTCTCCCACCGGGAAGAATGGTGGTGACAAGGTCATTGGAAAAGAAGCAGAGCTCTTGGGTTGTTTTAGACTTGAGGAACAAAAGCAGTTGCTCTGACAAGTTGAGCAAGCACTTACATCGGCAGCCGCGAGAAGACCACGCTCAACCTCTAGGATTCCGATAGGAGCATATTCTTTGAGAGGCCTGATATGAGAGTGAGTTCAGTTTGGCCTAATTTTTGCAATGGACATCATTTGTCGCAAATTATGTCATGGATTCTAGTCCATGTTACTTCATACACCAAATATCAAAATGTATCATTTAATTAAATTTTATATGTGTGACTTATGTACATTAGTTATTAACTTTATATATATTTAGTATTGTACTGCATGTATATTGATATTAATCTGCATGTACATTATTGTTAAACTACATGTACATTGATATTGAACTGCATATATATATTGAAATCCATAAATAAATGAATAAAATGAACTATGAGTTCAAAGCTAATTTACCAATGTACATGTAAGAACAATATATAACAACAAAGTTTTTTATAATTTGTTACATTATTGTTATAGTATCAATTTAAAATTAATTTACTTTTCATTAATCTATTTTATGGATTTTAATGTACATGCAGTTCAATGCTAATATTCATGCACCTTTACCAAGGTACAAGTAAGAACAATGTCTATCAATAAAGTTTTTTAGAATTTGTTACATTGTTGCTAGAGTACCAATTCAAAATTAATATATTTTTCATTAATCTATTTTATAAATTAATGTACATGCAGTTAATAACTAATGTATATACAGTTCAATATCAATGTATATACAGTTCAACTAATATACATACAGTTAGAAAAACAATGCATTTCAAAATTAATTGACCAATATATATGCAAGAATAATGTATGTCAATAAAGTTTTTTAAAGTTTTTTATATCGTTGATAGAGTATCAATTAAAAATTAATATACTTTTCATTAATATTTTATGAATTTCAATGTACATGTCATTCAAAACCAATGTACATATAGTTTAATATCAATATACATGCAATTCTGTCTTTTTTTTAAAAAAATGACATATGTGACAAATAAAACGGTGCGTATTAACTCAATTTCATGTTGCAACATGACCTGAGTCCATGATATATGTATTGTTCAACTGTCGGGTGTTGAAGAAGAACAAGCTTTGGGCTTTGAGCAACAGGGCTTTGCGGAAAGTGGTTGGAATAATTTCTTTTCATTAAAAAAAAAAGGCCTAACAAAGCTTATGAATTAGAGGGACATCAAATGTTCATTTAGGCATATTTCATTTCTGTAATCATATTCATTTAAATAAGTCATGAAGATGTTTTACCGCAAGGTACTAATGAGCAACGACTTCAATTCAATCGGAGCAGTTGGATGCTGAAATCTCCAATGTCCACTGAGAGTAAGAAAATTTGCAATTGTTGTTATGGAATTTCACATCACAGTAGTTCTGTTACCAGCAGCAGAGCCCATAAGAGCGTGAGAGCGACCAATGTAGAGCAGTTTTGGTAATACCACCACTATTTGGCTTTTAATTGCCACGAACGATCTAATTGGCTTTTCTCATCATTTTCTGGCCTAATGCATCTGTCTTTATCTATGTTTGATTGGGATATTAAAAATTGGGTAGTAGCGTTGTTATTTTCCAACTAACAAAATAGTGTCAATTGAGGCATTATCAAATCATTTCAGAAAATTTTAGCATGATTTTGATATAATACAGTTTTTTGTGCAGCAAAAAAGCATCTTACTACCAACCTCTACAAACCATTATCATAATTAAACATCATTTTCTTTTCCAAGGCTGTTGTCTGTCTTCTGCTCTTGCTCCATATCTTTTGTCACTCAGCAAATTTCTCAATTGAAGAATCAAAACAATGCCAATAAATTTTAGCTACTCCAAGTGGGTATTGGTCTCTGTTGAAGTTTTGGGAGTATATGGTTAGAATCAACCTGGGTTTGAGTCCTTCCAATTCGACAAATTAGCTAAAGTCAGGAGGATTCATCACAAATGTAATGTCCATTAAACGACAAGGAAAGAGGAACATGATACCTCTTCCCAAAGAGAAACCTCAACGCTTCTAGATATAA
Source organism: Omphalea diandra (assembly GCA_949677035.1). Lineage (NCBI taxonomy): Eukaryota > Viridiplantae > Streptophyta > Magnoliopsida > Malpighiales > Euphorbiaceae > Omphalea > Omphalea diandra. Next base: position 29,951 of record CATIWR010149227.1, read on the forward strand.
CATATTTCACGTTTTGCAGGAAAATTAACAACTTAACAAGAACAAATTAACAACATTTCATTTTCATGGTGACGTTCATTGCCCCCACAGCCATATGTTGAATACCATGATTTTTATATACCTATCTCATTTTGAAAATTCTCCAACTCTTTTGAAATTCTTCTTTCAAAAAAACATTAAAAAAAAAAACCTCTGTTGAAATTCTCTTCCTTGTGACCTAAGTATGTATCGAATTCAGATATGTCGTTGTTTTCATGAACGTAAACTGACAATTGCTCTTAATTTTTTAAGCAAATCTTCCCCTCTTTTCATTAGCTTCATTTAAATTTTTTTCACGTGGCTGTTTATAATCTCCATTCCAAGTCAAAGCTAATTTTACCATGACATGTATTGATCCTCTCCACAGCATGGGATGAATTCTATAGTTCATAAAGTTGAATCTAATCAAAACCCAATTAATCAAAAAATAAGACACGAACCCATTACCAATTATGCACAACTGTCACAAATATTATTTTCAAATTCCAATCCTTGAATCTTGATGCCTATCTCCCTACATTCATTTGCTGTGAATGTACCTACAGAGGCATCTAGGTTATGTTTGGGAGTTAGGGATATCAACTATCACAGCATACAGCCCTGATAAATGAATGTCGGTCGTTGATAACCTTAGACCTGCCCCACAATTTTCAGTTATACAGATGTTCAACTTAACTTAATAAAAGGGATTAACAGAATTTGACAAATGAATATGGGAAGATATGGGCACTGCATGATGAGAGCACTGCATATAATTAATCAAGGTCACTTTATTTTTAATTTTTTTTTTTGGGGGGTGTGATTAATTAAAAGTGTGTCAACCATAGTGTTAAATAATCATAAACACGTTCCAATTAATACTGGAATAAAAGATGAATTATATTATTTATATGCTTAGGAGAAATAGGGTGGCATGCATACTTATCAAAAACAATACACATGCCTGTTGGACTTTAAATAGGCTTATTACTAGTAAATAATTTTGAATATCGTAGTAAGCACGATTTTCCAAGTTCTTTATATGTTTATGTGAAAATAGGCTTATCACTTAAGCACAATGTAAAAGTATATTTTTAAAATTGTCTGATAGAGATTTATTGATATATAAATTAACCTGAAAATATTATTACCAAAAACTAAAAAAAAAATTTAAAAAAACTTTCAAAGGCATAATCATCAACATTTTGATTTTGCAAAAAATTGGAATCAAAATTTATATTGGTTATAACTAAAACTAAAGAACCCAAAGGCTTTCTAATTATTTTTTTATTTTCCTTTTTTAATTTTAAACTTTTAAGTATGTCTGCTGGAAAAAAGGTGCATTTCATATTTTTAATAATCACATATTGCACATTGTACTGGTGAATTAATGTTTTCATTAGTTAGCATTTTAAAAAAATAATAATAAAATGAAACTAAAATTTAGACAGCGTTTAGTATGATATAATTAAATATAATATAATCAAAAGAAATTTTAGTTCAACAGTTTAATTGAATTTGCATTTGATTACACTATATTATATATTATTACATCATACTAAACACTACCTTAGTAATTGTCAGCTACAAATTATATATCTCCTTTTTTATTTTATTAAATCATTCGGTATTGCCATACCTTTTAAATAAGAGACTAGTCTAAATTATCTATATCCTATTTTTAAATGTTGTAATGCAGGAAATTTTATATATTTAACAACGTTTTTAGACTTAGCTTGATCCTATTGATCAAATAAAAAAACCTAAAATTTGAGTCCTTGATTTGTCTGGATTGATCTCAAAATAAAAGAAATTCGATCAAAACCCAGTTGATCATATTAAAACATGGTGACTTAATTAATCCTAAACAAGTTGGCCCTTACTTTTTAATTTTTATAGATTGATTTTTAAAATTTAAAATTAATTAAATTATCATTAATAATAAATTCAATGATTACTTCATTTTATTTTAATTTCTAAATAAATTTATTGTAATCTTATAATGATTGTAACTTTGGATTTTCATAAGTAGTAAATTGTTATAGAAAATTGATTATAATATAAATTTATAAGTTTTAAAAAGAATAAATTATTATAAAAATTAAAAGTGATTTATTAAAAATTATTATGTTGATTTTGAATTGATTTTTGTTCAATTATTTTATGATATATAATCTTTGATGCAATGAAATAATATATATTATTTTTTTCATAGTTAAAATATTTATTTCATACTTTGTAATTACTATATAAATATAAAATTTTTAATATTTATTACTAAATTCATTTATGTTTATAATATATATATATACACACACACACACACTAAATTCATATATGTTTATGTTTACTAAATTATTAATTAAATTACATTTCAGTTACACTCCGATTTGATCTCAATTCGAAGTCTAACTTGGGACGGATTTGATCTGGGTTCGAAGTCTAACTTGGGACGGATTTGATCTGGGTTCGAAGTCTAACTCGTGATCTTTTGTCTCTATCGAATCAAAGACAGGACTAGAAATTAAGTTTCACATTTAATTACGAAAAATGCTTTTTGGACCAAATCTATCAAGATCAAAAGCATTTAATGCTGGATTTAGGTTTTCAATTCACTAGTAAGTTCATACTGCATGTTAGAAAGAATAAGCTGCAAATCCGATGGCATAATCTTAATTGAATAATATTTACATAGAAGTTGCCGGTTTTATATAAATAAGTAGCTAGTTTAGAAATCAAGATTTACGTTTTAGATTTTTTTTTTTAATTTTTTAGTATAAGATTTACGTTTTAGAATCAATGATATATTTCTAATGAACTGATGATACATAACCAAGATTATATTTGTTAGAGTTATTATGTATTAGAAATGGACTTCTAATTTTACTTATTGATTAGGATTTGCTTTTGAAATTCTTTTTTAATCAATATAAATCATTAGTCCTTAGTTCTTAATCTGTTTGCAATACAATTAGAGATAAGATTACGTGACTCAATGAATTAAAATTCATAAACAATATTAATAAGCATATTAGTAAAATAAAAAATAAAGTGAAATATAAAATTAAAATTTTTAATCTGAACATTTTCATAAGAAAATAATAAAAGAATATTCTTGCTAATTGACATTAAATAAATTAATAAAAATATGTCTCTATTCATCTGAATCAATTTAATTCATTTAGATCCTTCTTGTTCGTTAGTGAGAAAGCATTCAAACGACTCGATGTATGGAACATTTAAAATATATATACGCAGTATTCAACTAGCTAAGAAACAAAACCCACCAAGAAAATCATTCAAACGACTCGATGCCCATTTTATTCCGTCCTCTCCCTATTGCCCTTACAGGTACCTGTCTCTATATATGGTCGAAGTTTTCCTTTTGTTGAGACCATACCGCCTATAGTTGACTGAAAATCGGAAGTAGCTAGCTCTCAACAAAAATGGTAAACTCATTCTTGAACTTCGAGCGTTCCTTTGTGGGTTTTCTTCAATTTAAAAGATTAATAGGTTTATATTTGATATGGTTGATATGTCCAGGGAATTTGCAAAGATATTATAGCCGGACCAAAGCAAGAAAAGAGGCTAGGTGGAAATAGAGCTACACTTTTTGTATATGGTAATCTAGATTTCTTAATCTCTTTCATTTTATTTTTTCTTGACTGTGCATTCACGAATTAGATTTTGGTTTCTGGTGGAATTTGTGTAGCCATGGAGGGACTGGAGAATATGGCATTCGTGTCCAATGCCATAAGCCTTGTCACTTACTTCTATGGATATATGAACTTCAGCTTAACGAAATCTGCTACTTCGCTTACCAACTTTATGGGGACTTCTTTTGTACTCACTCTCTTTGGAGGCTTCATTTCAGACACATACTTATCAAGATTCACGACTAGTGTCTTCTTTGCATGCATTGTATGTTCATTTCTCTTTTTCATCATCGTTTATTTTGATTATTTTTTTCATATCAACATGAACAGCATTTGTTAACAACTGAGATCATAGTCATAAGCCACCATCTATATTATACGTCACTGTTATTTCAAAGCCTAACTATACAAAATACAAGAGGAAAAGGAGAATCCTATGATAACCTTAGAATAATAGAGTGGGAGCTAGCTAACACTATATATCTTAAAACCCTAATTAGAAATTTAGATTTTAAAGAATTTAAATGAATTGAATTCCATATTAATGATTCTCTTATTTGAAATGATTATATTTTAAAAATTCAATTCTTTAATTTAAAAAATAATAATTTGATGAAAATAAAAATTTTATTAGTAATTCTATCAATTTAAAATTTATTCTAAATAACAAATTATATTGGTAAAAATAAACTCTTTTTTTTTCTATTTTGCATGATTTTTATTTTCAAGGAAAGCCTAGTAGTTTATATTAGATTTGAATCTCATTAATAATAACTTTAATGTAATATTGGAAAACATATAAATGATTATTATTATTATTGTTGGGTTTTGTTTTCCCATTCTTCAGGCAATCTATAGCAACTATATGCTTGATTAATTAATTTATATTATATACAAATTATTCATATTTGAACTAAGAAATTCTTATAAAAATATTTTCTTTTCAAGTGTACAATGAACGAAAAAAAAAATTATTGATATACAATTATATATGATGATCAATTTGCCAATTCCATAAATAAAATATTTTTACATAAATAAAGTGAAGTTCACCTAGCTATTACAATATTAAAATAATTAGAATATTACATTGCAAATGGTGAATAATTGCACCAGTTATGGAGCTGAGTAGGATGTCAACTACGTACCAAGAAAATGCAGTACAAAACATGGCTGACAATGACATCTCATAATAAATGAATGATTCCTCCATTGACTTTGTAATTAACAGATGATTAAAATTTAATTATGTTTTTATGATTACCATTTAATCATTGCTCATTGCTTATATGTACTTAGAGATTGATTCAATCATAACATTTTTTTGATAATTTAAATCATAAAATAATGAGTGAATCATCACAATGTATCGAGAAATTATGATTTTTGCATGTCGTCACCAATAATGTCAAAGGTTTATTTTTATAAATTTAATAATATTATTATTTCCAACATAGGTTCAACTAATTAATCATATAATGGTCTAAAACGGTGGAACCCTTTTATCATATTTTTGTTTGGGGGCAGTAGACTTTTTGAATCCATAATCTTTCATGATTCATCACTAATTAATACTTATGATACGAAATCCAAAACTTGAATAAGATAAGCTAATGGCAATAGACCAGTACTTTGTATGATGATGGTCAAATAATGTGTCACGTTACCTCCATGAGTGTGTTGACTTTATTTCTTGGCAAAGCATCCATTAATTAATTGGGTTAGCTGCCCAATTAGTATTTATACTTGCTGGTGATTGCAGTTGGGTGTGGATTCAACATTCAAACAATTTCTTTTTAAAAAAATAAATTAATTTTAAATAAAATTTAAACTGTAATTTCTAAAATTTTAAAGATGATTCTAATATCATTGTTGTCAAATTCTTTTCTCAACAAATAAAAAAAAGCAAAAAAAATATAGCTTGCTAATTTAATGATTGCATATATTGCGAGTTTAAATTTCAACAGTTCCAGCTCTTTTACTTCCGAAGTACCAAAAAAATTTACAGCCATTTGATTAAGCTCTAAATTATCCAAGTTGACCAATTTGGTCCATGCACTAATTCTGCAGGGATACGCTATCTTAACAGTTCAAGCACATTTTCACCAACTAAGACCAATACCTTGCAAAGCAGTTGCACCAGACAGGATAAATCAATGCGATGCCGCAAGTGGTAGCCAAGAAGCAATTCTTTTCACTGGGTTGTATCTTGTTGCCCTTGGTACCGGTGGTGTTAAATCTGCTCTACCATCCTTAGGAGCTGACCAATTTGAAGAAAAAGATCCTACAGAAGCAGCTCAACTGTCAAGTTTCTTCAACTGGTTCTTGTTTAGCCTCACCATTGGAGCTATGATAGGTGTCACTTTTCTTGTCTGGATAAGCACCAATCAAGGTTGGGAATGGTCATTTGCAGTGTGTGCCATAGCAGTCTTATTTGCTATAATCTTCCTGTGCATGGGGAAGTCCTTATATCGAAACAATGTACCTACAGGAAGCCCCATACTTCGGGTTGCTCAGGTAAACTACTCAACAGAAGAACAGGTAACTTACTTGGCGTCTGCCTCTGCCCATCAAGGTTTAATGTCTTGCTTGTCCTTTTTGTTCATGTATAACCACAGGTATTTGTGGCCGCAATACGAAATCGAGACCTTCCAATCCCAGATATAACTGATGAATTGCATGAAACTCATGACAAAGAAGCAGGGAAACAACATGAAATCCTTGAAAGGACAGATCAATTCAGGTATTATAAAGTTGACATCCTGGTCTTGTTATTACTAACCTTAAGCTTAACTATTTAACTTCGTTATTGAAACAAATGCACTGTAAAATTTCAGGTTTTTGGATAGGGCAGCAATCCTAAGGACTACAAATGGAGCATCAACATCGACCACTCCTGGACCATGGAGACTATGTACAGTTTCACAAATTGAAGAAACAAAAATCCTACATCGCATGCTTCCAATTATATTTAGCACAGTCTTTATGAACACATGTTTAGCTCAACTCCAGACTTTCACAATCCAACAAAGCACAACAATGGACACAAGTTTTCTTGGATTTCACATACCTGGCCCCTCAATTCCAGTAATCCCATTGCTTTTCATGTTTGTTCTGATCCCCGTATATGATCGCATTTTCGTTCCACTAGCTCAAAAGATCACAGGAATCCCGACTGGAATTCGGTACCTTCAGCGCATTGGAATAGGGCTAGTGCTATCAGCTATCTCCATGGCAGTTGCTGGATTTGTAGAAACACAGCGCAAATCTGTAGCCACTAAACACAACATGGTTGACTCTGTCAAGCCTCTGCCGATGAGTGTGTTTTGGCTTGGCTTCCAATATGCTATTTTTGGGGCAGCTGACATGTTCACGTTGGTTGGGCTGCTAGAGTTTTTCTATGCAGAAAGTTCAGCCGGCATGAAATCATTGGGCACAGCCATCTCATGGTGTTCTTTAGCTTTTGGATACTTCATGAGCTCCGTGGTGGTGGAGATAGTGAACAAAGTTAGTGATGGATGGTTGGCTGACAACAATTTGAACAGAGATAAGTTGAACTACTTCTATTGGTTATTGGCAGGGTCAAGCATATTGAATTTTGGATTATACCTGGTGTGTGCATCTTGGTATAGATATAAGAAGGTGGAAGTGAAGCAAGCAGAAAAATTGCGCGAAGGAGACACCAAGGTTGAATTAGGAACAGTTTGACGAGAAATGATAGTTTTTAGGGGCGTTAGAGAAAAATAGAAATTCCAAAGGGTTTCTTCCTGAGGTTGTTTGTGCTGCATGGGTCCATACCTGAAATCTTCACTTATATAAAAAGTAACTATAGTAAACGATGAGTCTATCGATGCCTTTACCCCATTGTTTTGAGTAAACTTCACTATCACAAACCACATCAAAAGTTTCAATTAAACGTTAAGATGATAGAGGAAAAAAAAATTCCAAATTCTAACATATTTCCAAGCAATCCAATACAATTAACATAGGCTCAGATCTAAAGTTAACCACATTATCATGATAAAAATGTTGAACTTCAAAAGTTGATATTTAGAGATGACAGCAGGAAGATAACAGGAGTCAATTACCTCATATTGCAAAAAGTAGGACTCTGAAATCACTAGTGAAGTGAACTCACGGGATGAGAAAAGACCAACGGCTTTATCAAGGACCTTCCATCCGGGTTGGCTGACACAGCTGCCCGAGTGATACTTGCAAATGCACTCTCTTGAAAGGTGCTTGAAAAGATGCTTTCGATGGATTAACCACTGAATATAAGTTCCACCCTTTCTTTTGGGATCTTAGTTTTCAGACTTCTGCAGGAACTAGGTTTAGCATTGCCTTTCTCTAGTGAATCAGATTTTAAAGAGATGGGGTTTTACCAGTGACGGACCACCAGTGTTTGCTGAGAGTACGCATATCATTGAATTTAACAAAAAAGGTAAAAAAGCTGCTGTTCTTAAAGCTAACAGCTTGGCCTTCTGCAGGTGCTTCTGCTGCTGATTTCGAAGCAAACAGTTAGGTAATGGTCATATGAGGGACTGATTTTATGGCTGATCATATTCTTTCATGTACATAATCAGGGAGGACCAAACAAAGCAACTCCTATTCTCAAGAGATGGGATTAGTCCCCTTCCAAGTCGAGCGATTGTTGAACTAAGATATGCTACATTTGTATTTCACTTAGCGTGAATAATCAGTAATTCACTTGTTGCTTCATTATTACAATTGCAAGCGCTGATGTTGCAAATCATGCTAACATCAGACTCTGAACTAGTCACACGTAAGAATGCCATACAAGATTATGTATTATTCATTGATGATGAAATTTTGGTGCAAGTTATATACAAAATCAATACATACACATAACTAAGCAAGGAAGAGGACGTAACTGACAGCTAAATTGCTTTGATATGTAAACATTATCAAAACCAAAACTATTTACAAAGAGTTCAGCCTACCATTTCACATCCAAAGTTAGGGCCTCAGGAGGCACAAGAATGGACGGGAATTTCGTAAAGGGAATGTTAGACATCAAATTACTCCATGAAGCTGAATCTACTGCAATAAAAGGTCTGACCTTCTTAATCATTATGGGTCTCAGCTTAGCAGCTTTGACTCTTGCCAGTACTTCAAACCAAACCCGTTCTACTGTCGGCCTAGTTTTCCAGTCTTCCAGCACACCACCAAGAGTTCTGTTGCTCCCAACATTCTTTTCTAACTCCAATTGAAAACGAACAATGGTTGATGCTTCAACATTTGCTCTAAGGAAACTCGAAATCCAATTTTTCCCCATTCTGTGGCCAAGAAAGGTTTTCAATAATTTCCCCAGCTTATCAATCTTAAAAATTAAGGAATGATTCAGGCTAGCATAGATCCTGTATGCATGACTACTGTAGCATTTTGCAGGTAGCAACTCTATAGTCCCTTTTGATAATACAGTTGTTTCAACAGGAGCATCAGAATTGCCAGACCTGTATGCAATAAGGAATGCAAACCGGACATGTATAAGAAGTAATGGCACACACAATGTATGCGAAAAGGGGTAAAAACCAGTTCTTCCTCTGTTAATTATAGCATTTCCGTTGACTGTGAAACTAGGGCCAAAAGTGTGAAAAAGAGAGAGTTCTTGAGCTCCTTTTACTTCTACTGTGATGCCTTCACCCACTAGTATTCGTTTCAACCCTGTGTGTGAAGCATTCAGCTACAAGCAAGCAACAGGAATATAAGAAACTGCATTAAATTCTGACAGCTGAAAACCATAAAACAATGAAAGTAGGTAAGAAAGGAATATCAATTGCTATTAAAAGAACATAAAAATTACGTCTTTGATCAGAGTCCTAAGGAATGGTGATGGAAAGTCCTAATTGTAACTTGTCGAAGATATTATCACGATGTAGTGGGGGATTAAAAGGTAAAGCCGAGGCAATCCAAACAAGAACATGTGCGAAATATGCTCATTTCCTTACTAGGCCGTCCAGTACAACTACTTAAACATTTAAAAAAAAAATCCATTCTTTCCTATAAAATTAGGCATTCAGAGCAGAGTAATAAATGTCAGCTGGAGAAATGGTTGACAAATGAAGTAGCGTAATTTAGCAATATTAACATTGCATATTAGGAAATTGTCACATTCAAACTGAGATGAATACAAAGAGAAAGATAAAATTTCTAACGAAATGAAGCTTAAAAGTGTTACTATCTTAAACTTGTAGTCTCAAATAGTCGGCCATCATTGGAGTAAACCGAAAAACAAAGGGCAAAAATAAGTAAATAAGAGTTAGTTACCGGCTAAGACAAGGAGAGGTCATGTTGGGCAGCCACCCGCAAATCAAAAGGGCCCTCCACTGTGAAGAATCAAGCGTGGCGGAGGAACCAACCTTCCGTATAAAATCTCGAAAACCGTTGTTGCGTTTATTCAAGGAACCAACTACTTCGTCCGGAAATTTGAAAACCAAGGACGAATTCTCCCCGAATCGGATCCGGAACTCAAATTTCTGAGCAGTGCCATACCTAACTTTCCTCACTTGCCAGTTTCAATCCCTGATTCTTTCAGATTCCCAATTTTGGCTCCTATATCTCCTCCAGGACGTCTTGTATTCGAGTAGATTAATGATTGTTATATAAAAAAAACAAAGGAAATCTGAGAAACGGGTAAGTTCCTGGAAGATGTGACTGGTACTATTATCATCATTAATAACATGATGATGGTTAGAAAGGGGAGGCGTTAATGCTATAATCAACGGTAGAGTACGAAACATAAGGACGAGGCGGAGGCGGAAAGGTAAACGACCACGATTGATCGCTGCCCTACACTCTTGAGACTTGTTTAATCGCTTCGTTCCGTTTTGGAATTCAGTTGCTACAAAATGACCATTTTGCCCCTAGTAACTCCATGGCAATCGAGGCCCATTGTCTCTGCATCTGCCACGTATCGTGTGCCAGGCGGCAGATGATTTTTAACTCATCGTTTTCTGTTTCCGCTCTAGTTCTTCGCTCGCGGCTTACTTTTTATTTTATTTTCTGAATAATATCTTCGGGGCTCCATCCGCACTCCTTAGACTCTCTCAAGAGAAATACGTCTTTCGTAAGATAAAAAATTCGTTCAATAAAAAAAAATTAATAAAATATAAATAAGACGATTAAATAGATAATTTCTTATAATTAATCAGTTCACGTCTGCACGATAAATTAAATCCGCACTAAAAATTTCCAACTCTTGCGACACAGTGGGAAACCATGACACTGGGGTAGCGTGCCAATGTCACGGTTGAAGCAGAATCGTTTACGTGCAAGATTATCATTCGACACATCGAATACCGAAGCAATACCACACCACTAATTGAAAAAGTCCATTGGCGCAAGACTGAACAAATGATCCCGGATAACTTTGCACTTATTTTTACTGAACAAAAATAAAACATAACAAGTTCCATAAAACCAGAAATCTGGCAAGAGCTCCCGGAAAACCAATGAATAGAAGCTGGTTTATTATGGACAGCCTGAATAACCAAAAGTAAGGATGAGCCTCCCCTTCTGCCCTACCCAGTGGGAATTCTTCAAGTGCTATGCCCTTCAAGAGCTCGCACACCAAACAAACCAATATCCCCAAGCTACCTCAGCTCTTCAACCGCACCAACTAAGTCAGAAAGGTGGCCAATGCAACAACTTCTTGACAAACCATCACCAAGCCGTGGATCTCGATGTCCCAATATCCACAAGCCTGTGGGCATATATCAACTTCCCCATACAAAGCCGATAAAGAACTTGCCGTGCTAGTTCCTTTTCTTCCCATCTCTTATTTGCAAGATTTAAAAATATGATTATAGTGAAGATGCAACAATGGCACAGTTTGGCCATTGTCAAAGATACAATCAGCTGGATAACCATGACTACATATCCACAAACCCTTCATTATGCGCCAGAAGGTTGAAAAAAATGATTAATCAAATCATCATCTAGGTGAAAGATAAGTTAAATCACCATCTAGATACCATATCAGTTATCTACATCACCTCTCTGCAAGCAGAAGGCAATGTGTCAAGATATTGCAGCAGTCTTCTTTTCTGCATTTGGATCATGCATGATGTTGGATACTTTGGAGGGAGGCCAATAGCGAAACACTGACCTACCAACAATGTTCTCGATAGGAAGAGGACCCCTAAAAACAAGATGAACAACTTAATGTCAGCATGTGCAACTATAAAAATAAGCAACATTAAAAACTATGTTATTTCAAAAGAAATTGAGAAAGGCAAGTCCAGGACAGGGGATAAGTTAATCAATTTTCAGGTTGAACTTCACAAGGTTTTGTAACGACCCCCGAACATCTATTTCAAGAAATCAAATACTTGACAAAAAAATAATGGGGAAAACATAGACATATCGTGGTGTGCAACAGCAGTTAAGGTGGAAGCATTCAGCCCATAAGCAATTGAGCATCAGCAAAAATGCGTTGGCAAAACACAGTCCCCACTATAAATGAACCTCAAAAAATTGGGTTGTAACTAAAATTGACTAATGTAATGAATTAATTAACAACTGCTAATACACATAGTGAAGTTAATTTGGTTTCAAGGAATAAACCTTGAACCAACAATAGTAAAAGTAATTTCCCACAGAGTTAGTAATTTGGTTCTAATGAATAATCCTCAGACCCAATAATATATGTGCCACATACCATGTCACTATGTCAGGATTGAGTCAGCCCTTTTTATTCAGCAACAATGTGGACTAAATACTCAAAATATATGAAGATACATCAACAAAACAGACGCCGAACGCAGGAAATGGGAATCCTTTCTTTCCCATATAATGTAAGATAATCTCAACTCACAAATTGTTTGGGAGCTTATAGAGACTCTTGAATTACCAGTTGTGAGAGTCGAAACTATTATTGCGATTGTCTCCCATAACAAAGACAAAATCATCTGGTACAAGCTGCAAAACCAACCAAAACAATTCTGTTAGTCAACAGAATGCAAATTATTGAAGACAATTTGAAGATGACAAAGACAATACTAGACCAACAGAAAAAGCAAAGATGAATGAAATGCAGGATATCTTACCACTGGTTCCATCTCATACGCAAGTGGCTCCAGAATGAAATCTTCATCTTGAACAACACCATTCACATATAACTTACCCTCGCGAACCTGCACAAGGCACATGCATAGTGACAAATATTAGGGAAAAGCACACCATTTATCTTTTCTTGACAAAAACATTTAAGTCCGAGACATAAGTAGTATCACTGAAAATAACATAGAGACTTACCTCAACAACGTCTCCAGCTGTTGCCACAATTCTCTTTATGAAAACATCACCAGAACTATAACCAATTTCCTAATTGCAAAACACAAGGGAAAAGTGAGCAACTAAAATATCAGGGCAGGGGAAAAGAATCAAAAGCAAAATCCTAGTCATGTTAACCTGAAAAATACAATCCACGTTATTCTTTAAAAAAAAAAGTACAATCCACACAATACCTGCAATATTGCAGGTGCCTTAAATATCACTATATCTGACACTTCAGGCTTTCTGAACACATAAGAAACCTAACACACCAAAAATAATCATATCAAAATCAGGAATTTTAGTCATCTACAGCTAATCTCAAGATTAAATCAACTTAAGATGTATAAATTGTGTATACCTTTTCTGCTAGAATACGGTCACCCACGTCGAGTGTAGGGAACATAGAAGTGGAAGGAATGGATCTGGGCTCAGCCAAAGCCGACCGGAACAATAAGCTAACAGTAGCAGCCATAAAAATAGCCTTGGCATCCTCTGAACAGAAGCTGAACACCTTAGATAACCAGCTTCCGCTCTTCTCGAACTCCTTCCCACTTATCTCCAACGTCATACTAGTAGTAGTATTAGTAACAGTAGCGGCATGACTTTCGCACCTTACTGACCCTCCTTTATCAATGTCGCTGCTCTTCTGCCCATGAGCAAGCTCATTACCCGGAAGACACCTCGACCCCTGCAAAAATGGAAGGATCGAGGCTGCTTTAAACGGCGAAATCCCAAGTACGCCACCGCATGACGGAGCGGAAATCTCAGCCGCTGACTTCATCAGGGAGATTAATCCAACGGCGATCGGACTCTTACAATTATTGTCTCCGAAGATTTCTCCCGCGATAGTACTGTAGAAGGAAGCCGAAGTCTTAACCCACGAGGAGGATTTGGAATTCGTATTACGGGTCGGGCGGGGCCGGCATACGGGTGGGAAGTCTCCGGTCCGCGGTGCAGGGGGTTCGAGATCGGCGTTTTGGACGGTATGCGAAGAAGAGAAGATGCGAGAACGGACCCAACACTCGTGGTAGGAGCGGCAGCTTCCCACGCGGACACCGGCGGAGGAGGCGATGTTCTGGGCGACATAGCCGGAGTAGGATAAGGTCATACGGATAGCCATATCAGCAATTCTGATAAGCTTAACTACGATCTGGTAAATAGTGGCTTCGGAAAGGAAGACGATGGATCTAGGAAAGCCTAGAAGCAAATAATAAACGCCATTTCTAAATAAGAAATCAGTGAATCCGTTAAGGAAGGGCGGAATTGAAACTTCGAGATAAGATTAGGATCAAAACTGGAAGCGGAAAGAATAAAGATAGTGAAGAAGTTAGGGGTAACTACGTTCCTGAGCGCTGTTTTGGGCCAACGGCGACGGGGATAGAAAGGCTCAGGAAAGGATTTGGAAAGGGGAAAACGGAAACAGGGAGAATGGAGAGAGTTTTTAGGTTTAATAGACGGGCCTGTGGCGGAGTGATGAAAGTGGACTTGTTTCCTTAGTTATTTACGGAACTGCCTGTGCTTGTTTGGTGGGGGCAGCTGACTCTGGTTGATTTGTCAAAGGCCCCCAAATCCTGTATTCTTACATCTTAATTTATTAAATTGTTATTCTGATTGAGGTATGTTATTTAATGACTTAAAAGCATTTTCAATTTCAAATGCAATAAATGTAGATTATTCTTTTTAATTATATTGTAATTATATAATGTCAAAAGTTACTTATTATTTGTGAGGATAAATTTATAAGATTTTTTATAGAATAAATCAAGACAAAAGGAGGGGAGATAGCTCCCCCAACCCCAAGATCAGACAGAATTTGTTGCCCTTACAAGTCCATGGGAAACAATATTCGCAAATCTTCTAATAAAATATTGACAATTATAATAACTTAGTTCAGAGTATTCAAAATAATATTAGACCTTAAATAAACTAAAATTAAACAAACTTATCAAACAACTATATGGAGAAAAATAATGAGTTATCCATGTAAAAATGTATTGTGGATTAACTATCAATTAAGATATAAATTGAAAATTTATAAACAAATGTTTGTTATTAATCTTGAAATATTAAAGTTTTCATTTAGATTTGATGATTTTGTATATAAATGACGTTTGACATTCTAAAAAAATGTAAAATAAGCAAAAATTTTAATTTTTCATATTATATATTAATAGATTATGGTTGGATATTTAGTTAGCAGTGGAAAGAGTTCAAAATAAAATTGTAATAAAATCATAAACCAACTCCGTGGGTCATAAGAAATTGTATTTATTAATGTTAGAGCAAAATTGGGTAAAAGTGAAGGTTGGTTTTTGGCAATTTTGTTGCAACATTGAGAGTATTTTGTAGCTCCAAAATTTTCGTCGCTTCGACAGAGAGAAGTCCCTTCTCGTTGCTTTCGCCCGACCTTCGTTTGGTTCCATCAAATCAACCCCCTCAGTCTTGGAAGGTGCAGATATGGGCATAGTCGTTCACACCGGTAAACGCAGCGCAGCCTCAAACGCAAAAGACATTTAGGCCTCACCGGTCCCTATCTATCTACATCCAAATCCGCAGTATGATTTTGCTTGCGGATAATGAAGTTAGTCTTAGCGTCTTCTTCAGCCTTTAGAAGGGAGAAAAATGAGAGGAAATGTAAAATAAGAATAGAAAATAAAGAGATTTTTTTTGGAAAATAAGGGAAAATATAAACACTTTTTTACCTCTTTTATTTTTTATCTATTTGAAAGATTGAAGAAATTTTTACAAAATTACAATTTTACTCATAATTTTTTGTTTTCTTTAATTTATTTGAGTAATTAAAAATTATTTGTTTTTTAAATAAAAGATAAAATAAGAAATGGATGTAATAATATTTTTCTTTTCTTGTATATTTTGCTTTTTAAATACGGAAAAATAAAATTATTTTTTTCTTTCCTTGTTATCTAAATATGAGAAGAAAAAATAAAATTTATTTTCTTTTTTTATCTTTTTTCCTATCTACATAATTTTTCCAAATGGAGTGTAAGTGACGAACCATTAATGTAAATCATTTATTATCATTAATATTATTACTATTGTGATTTAAAAAAATGAAGTTTGAATTGAATTGAATTAAAAATTTTGATCTAATTTGGTTCAATTCAATTAAGTTCAATCTCAATTTTAAATTAAAAAAATTATACTCAAATAAATTCAAGTCTCTCTCATAAAAATTTTACATTATTATTTTATCCATCAAAATAAAATTGATGTAATGTGTTAATTTGAGATTAATACACTAATAA
>CATIWR010149229.1:0-12810 GCA_949677035.1 Omphalea diandra
CCCCCCCCCCCCCCCCCCCCCCCCCCCCCCCCCCCCCCCCCCCCCCCCCCCCCCCCCCCCCCCCTCAATTAGTGTGAAATTTAAAAATTTGTAAAAAAGGTGAAGAATATGGAAATTAAAGTAGGAGAAGAAGTGAACACAAGAAGTTTTATAGTGGTTTGAGTGTTAATGAACCTTACATCCACTCTCCAATTTCTCATAATTGGGTGTTCCACTAATACTAAATGGTGTTTCTAAGCTCATACCAAACATGTACACTTTGTGTTTTATGGTTCACATAACAAATCTTACAACTAATGTTTTAAGGCTCACACAAAAAACCTCTCAAGTATTTTCCAAACGCTCACACTTAATTTATTATAAGAGTTTTACTGCTAGGCTAACTCTTAAATCCAATTACAATGGTGTTAAATGCTCACACCCAACAATATTAATTCACATACAAAGAATTAAGGAGGAAAAATAAAATTACAAGAGTTTGGCTATATTCAATGTTATTCTTTTGCATTCATGTATGTTTAGTGGAGTATTTATAGGGCACAACCACCAAAGAGACGTTACTAGGAAAATATGTCTAAATATCTAAGGCAAGCTAGTCAGATCTTGCATTAAATACCTGTCAGGTTGATTTCATGGTCGTAATTTCCCATCTTGTGCTAAAAAGGTTGAAATCACGGTAGAGAACCCCATTTGTATCTAACGGTTAGTCTACTTGGCATGTTGTTATTAGTCTTCCAAGAAAAATAAACATTATATTCTTCCAATCAGCTAAAAGTTGTAGTCGCGATTTAATTTCTTCTTGGATGCTTCTAGCACTACAAATCCTTTCGTTTGATAAGAAGAAATTATTTCAACAAGTCGCGGTATTGAAAGCCATTTTGCCATCGTGAATTTTGATATGTCAACGATCATCTTGGACACATGACAAGCTTTGGTTATGGATTCAGTTCTCTCCAAGTAATTATAAAAGTCGCGATCGTGATTTCCAATGCAATGCCTATCGCAAATTCGTTTATTTGGTCTTCATGACTTTCTTGATGAGGTAGCGGTAGCGATTTGCTCCACGAATCATTCTAGACCAAAGTCATCCACTTTTCTTTATAGTTTGCGATCACGAATTGGGGAATCTTGGTTACGAATTAGAAGGCCTTTTACAAGGTTTGAGATTTAGATTTCCATCAAACTTTCAATGCAAACCTATCTTGAAAACTGTAAAATCAACACTTGAAAATGATATTAGAACATATCAATCCTCATTGTCAAGATCAAAAGAGAGTTTTGACTAAGGTTTAACTAACCTAGTCCAACAATCTCCCCTTTTTGAATTTGACAACTTAGATTGATTTGGCAAAGGATAAAGAGTTGTCTTAGTGTGAAGTTGGGATGGTTAGCTAAGTTTAACAAACTTGAACTTAGTAACATACCAATTTAAATATGAAATGCAAATAATTAAATTGGGATTGCTCCCCTTCAACTTATACTCTCCTTTGATTATGTCATGCAATTTTGTTTCACAAGTACTGTCCCCCTTTGTCAAGATAAAAAATAGAGATAAGTAAATCTCAAATTGAGTAAATAAATATAAGTATAAAGGGATTTAAATAAAGAGTAATCATGATTTAAAGATACCAAAAAAAATATGAAACATAAATTTGAAATTTTATTAATGTGTATAAATAAGAACATAAAAATATGGGATCACAAACTTAGGCCTAAAACTAAAATAGAATAAAAGAACAAAAAAAAAATTATAGAAAGCTTACATGCCTAAGACATCTAAAAACTTAAAGAACTATCATCATCACCAGAGTCTCCTATTTCTTCATCTTCTCCTCCACCTTGTGCTTCATCCCCTTCTTCCACCTCTTGGTCTTCTCCCTTTTATGGAGTATCCTCCCAATCCTCAAAGTCTAGGAGGTGGCAAGGTGTGGCACCTATCTTCTCTTGAAGGTCCACTAAATCACTATAAAAGTGGGAAGAAGAAGAAACCTCCTTTTGATTATCCTTATTGCTTTGTCTAATTTCTTATTAATTGAGGAGAAATAGATGGTTGAGGACTTAGACTTTGGTTTAGGCTTGGGAGATGGTATTGGTTGGACACCCTCCTTTATCACAAGTCTCTTCCTCTTTAAGGCTTTAATGTTTTCAAGTTTTTGAGCCCCAAATAATCCCAAGGTATAAATATAAGTGTTTGGATGTATAGCCTTAGCATTGATCAGGTAAGGAAATCAAAGAAATTATGGGATGGCAAATATTTCCTTGTGAGGAATTTTTCATTTTCCTTATTAAGGGCTCACACATACCTATAGATGGCTATGACATGAAAGGGTAAAAAGAATTGGCCCTTAGGCTTCGTACTCATGTGAATCAATTGATCCATAAGACCGGTTTGGATGGGTTTGTTCTAAGTTAAGCAAAATAGAAATGCTAGGTCTTTTTGGGAGACTTTTATGTTCCCATCACCTCTAGCATTTATAAAAAAAGTAATAATACGACAAAGAAGCCAATTTGATAGGTGCAGATGTATTTGGCCAGAGATGTCTTTGGATCATGTTTTGTTTTAATGGAAATCATAGACCAAAATTCAGAATAGATGATATCAAGTGCAGAGATGATGAAAGGGATATCATCTTCCACTTGAAGGTTAAAAAGATTAGAGAGTTGTTCAAAGGTAATAAAATAAGGGTCCCCAAAAGTCTGAAAGACTAACTCATATGAAACTGCTTTGGATTTGGCTCTCCTACTTAAGGTAAGTGTACACATAAACTCCTTGACTGTTTCTTCATATCCAAGTTCATCTCAAAAGATAAACTCATTTCAGCCAAGTTTTGATAAGAAAACATGAATTTCATCTTTGATTTCAAGGGATTCAAGGAGAAAAGTAGAGGGAATTTTATTAGGTTGGATTATTTTGTTATAGTTGGCTTTATAACAATCTTTCTCCTCTTTGGTTACTCCCTTATTAAGTGAAGGGTAGGAGGGCTAGAAGGTTGGGCAATGCCCTTTCTTTCTCTACTCTTGAAAGCTTCTTGGGTCTCATTAAGAAAAGTTGAGAAAGTTTTGAAGGATTGGTGAGAGTAAAAGAGTTACAGATGAAAAGGGAAGTTAAAAGTAGAATGAAAGGGTGTTAGGATGATTTAAATAGGCAAACACCTGATAAAAAATGGTAACAAATAGTAAAAAATGCATTAAGTGAGGGGTTGGCATCAATTGACAGTCAAATCAATCAATGCTTGACGATTACTCAAATTCATGATTGCTAACCTCAAGTTGTAACTGCTAATTTCAAAAATTGTGAGTAATGGTTAAGAATTCCTCAGAAAATGAATGAGTCAATAGTATAAGAATTTGAATTTTGAAAGAATTTATTGTGGTGATCAAGAATAGCGATCGCAAATTATAAATTTGACTAAAAATCAATGAGTGCCTATAAATAGCTATCGCGATTTAATCATAGCGATCATGAATTATAAGGCAAAAAGAAATTTAAGGAAAAAATGAATTAGCCTTCCTAGTTATGATCCATTCAATGTAATGATGATTAATTCTAGCAAATTGTCATAAAATGGCTCAATTACTTAAAAAATTAATACATCTAATATAATCAACATCCATAAATATCAAACACAGAATTCAATAATTTAAAGTGAAATACACAATAAGGAATAAAAAATTCAGATATAATTTTCATCCGAGGGAGCTTTCATCAAGCTTCCCTAGCTCTGTCTTAATGAAGTTCGACCTCTCTTTATTAAGGGGTTTGGTAAAAATGTGTCAATAAATTTTAATACCACATTACCATTTTGGACATGGTCTCTAAGAAAATAATGCCTAATGTCAATGTGTTTGCTCCTAAAGTGCTGGAAGGGATTCTTTGAAAGATTTATTACACTTGTGTTATCACATTTGATGGGAATGTGATCAACATCTTTGCCATAACCCTTGAGTTGTTGCTTTATCCAAAGAACTTGAGTGCAACAATAACTCGCCACCATTTATTCCACTTCGATAGTGAATAAGGCAACTAAAACTTTTTTCTTACTAAACCAAGAAACTAAGCATTCTCTTGTGATTTGGCAAGTTCTAGAAGTGTTCTTTCTATCTAATAAACTACCAATATAATCTGCATCTGAATACCTTAAAAGACTAAAAGATAAGTTATTAGGATACCATAAACCTAGGTGCATTGTGGCATGTAAATATCTATGAATTCTTTTAACTGCATTTAAATGAGTTTCTTTAGGGCATGATTGAAACCTAACACACAAACATACATTAAACATGATGTCAAGTCTAGAAGCAGTGAGATAAAAAAGAGAACCAATCATACCTTTATACCTTTTTTCATTACTTGGCTTACTCGATTCATCTTTATCTAACTTAATGGTAGCACTCATTAGTGTCTTAGCTACTTTGCATCCCTTCATGCTAAATCTCTTGGGTAGATCTTTTGTGTACTTAGCTTGGTTGATGAAGATACCCTCTTTGGTTTGTTTGATTTATAAACTAAGAAATAACTTAAGCTCTCCCATCATGCTCTCAAATTTTCTAGTACTACACTTGGCAAAATCTTCATAAAGAGATTTATTAGTAGCACCAAATATAATGTCATCAACATATATTTGCACAATGAGTATATCTTGATTGTGCCTTTTTACAAACATAGTTGTGTTAACCTTTCTTTTTTCAAAATCATGTAGTAAGAGAAATGAACTAAAACTTTCATACCAAGCCCTTGGAGCTTGTTTCAAACCATATAAGGCTTTAGTTAATTTAAAAACATGATTTGGAAAAATATGAGGCTCAAAACTAGGAGGTTGTTAACATAAACTTCCTCCTCAATGAGACCATTTCAAAATGCACTTTTAACATCCATTTAGAAAAGTTTAATATTTATGTGACAAAGCATATGCGAAGAGAATCCTAATGGCCTTTAGTCTTACTACGGGGCATAGGTTTCATCATAATAAATGCTTTCTTCTTGGTTGTATCCCTTTACAACTAATCTAGCTTTATTCCTAGTGATGAAACCTTGCTCATCTAACCTGTTCCTAAACACCTACTTGCTTCCCACAATAAGGTGATCTTTAGGCTTAGGAACTATTTCCCATACTTTATTTCTCTCAAATTGGTTGAGTTCCTTTTTCATTTCAATCACCCAACTTTCATCAATAAGAGCTTCATTAATTGATTTTGGATAAAATGAGAGACAAAGGGAAGATTATTATCTAATGCTTGAAGTTGAGATCTAGTACTTACTCCTCTGGATGTCTCACTAATGATTAGATCTTTTGGGTGATGTTTGGAGAATCTCTAATACTTGGTAAGTGCTGGGGATGGAATTTCTACTTATTATTGTTGACATTCTTTTTCTTCTTTTGATGACTTGTTTTCTTTAAGGTCAATCACCATTTCTCTTGGGGTTGACTCTAGCTATAATTTCTCAAAGTCACCTGCAAGACTATCAACAAGAGAACCTTTTCCAATATCAAATTAACTAGATTCATCAGACACAATATTCATAGACTCTTTAACAATCATAATGCTTTTATTGAAAACTCTATAGGCTTTACTAAAGGTAGAACAACTTAGAAAAATTCCTTTAGTTGTTGTAGAGTCAAAATTTCCAAGGTTGTCCTTAGTATTTAAGATGTAACATTTGCATAAAAAAAACTTTTAGGTATGAAATCTTAGGTTTTCTATCATTCCAAAGCTCATAAAAAGTTTTGTTAAGAATGGGCCTTTTGAAAACATGATTTGCAATATAACAAGAAGTATTGATGGCTCAACCCAAATGTAATTGGGTAAGAAATACTCATTGAGCATTATTCTTGTCATCTTTATTGATGTTCTATTTTTTCCTCTCTACAATACCATTTTTATTATGGTGTTTTAGGACTAGAAAAATATGCTCATTTTCTTAGCAATAAGTTTTAAAAAAATTATTTTGAAATTCCTTTCCATGGTCACTTCTTATAGAAGAAATAAAGCAACCTTTTTACATTTTGAACCCTTTTTGCAAAACTTTTAAAAGTATCACAAGTGTTATTCTTATGAGCTAGAAAGGATACCCAAGTAAACTTAGAGTAATCATCAACTAGAACAAATGCATAATACTTCCCACTTAAACTACCACTCCTAATAGGTCCAATCAAGTCCATATGGATAAGTTAAAGGAGTCTAGATTTACTTGCAACATTTTTAGCTTTGAAGGATGTTTGATGTTGTTTCCCCATTTGACAAGGTCCATAAGTTTTGTCCTTTAAGAATTTTAGTTTGGGAAGACCTTCCGCTAGCTCTCTTTTAGATAGGCTTTGTAGGAGCTTCATGCTAGCATGACCAAGTCACCTATGCCACAAGCTTCATTGCTAAAAGGCACAAGGCAGTTGAAAGGTTAGCCAAATTATCTAAGCCAATTAAGTAGGTATTGCCCCTTCTTTCACCTTTAAAGATTACCTTTTTATCTACCAAAATGGTAATTCAACACTCTCTAGGGTCAAAAGTGACTTTATTACTTTTATCCCATGATTGACTTACACTAAGCAAATTATATTGTAAACCATCCATTAAAAGAACATTATCAATAAGTGAACAATTATTCTTACCAATTGTTCCAATGCCAAATTACCTTATGCTTGGCACTGTTTCTAAAAGTGACATTGCCACCTGTTTTCTCTTTTATGGCTAGGAATAGCTTTTTGTTCCTGTCATATGCCTTGAGCACCCACTATCCATATGTCAATCATTATCTTCATTGGTGGCTGCCATACAATCCTACACAACACAAACAAATCACTTTTGCTTAAGTACCTAAGCATACTTGGGTCATTAGGGGTTAGGTCTTAAAGGTCCTTTAATTTGAGGTGAGCCTTCCTAATATAACAAAAAGTGTTTATATGAATAAACTTCATACAATAATGATATTGGAGTTTAGACTTGTAAGTCTTTCTCCTATGTATAACTTTAGTATGAGTAGTGGGCCTCCTCATACTATGATGGTGTGAGCATGTGCATGAATGATTAGGAGTAGAAATAGGGTGAGCATGCTTCTTAGTGTAGATGGATATATGATTAGCCTTTTTAGGCTTAGACTTTGAACCTTGAGATGCCTTTCCCTTGGCCCTGGCCATGGTTGGCTTAGTGCTATGAGCACTATTCCTCCTAATTATCTCAATATTAAAAGTTTGAGGTGCTAAAGCTCTAATAAATTGGTGAGAAGGGGTGTAGATGAAGATGAAGATCCATTAAAGCCTAGACCATATCTTACTAGAGGAGGTCTTTAAAATACAATCAATGTATTTAAGGTTTCCTTCCCTTTGTGAAACTTAGAGATATAATTTCTAAGCTCAATTACCTCTCCTTGTAAGGTATCATTTTCCTTTCTTAAGGAGTTTAGAGTATAAGAGGATCTAGTAAAATTTTTAAAAGATTTTTTGAGTTCTTCATTTGAAGTCCTCAACTCACTTACAAGCTCATTTAATGAGTTAAACTTATTTTCCAATTTTAAGCATTTCTTTTTATAAGTTTTTATTTGTGACTTATATTTGTCACATCTCAAGGTAAAAGCTTCTAAGAGCTCAACATCAACATCATCAAATGCATCACAATTTTGATTAGAGTGGGGTGAATAACTTACCTCATGAGAAAGGTCTTTTTGTGCCATGAAACATAGGTTTGCCACTTCCTCATCCTCATCCTCCTTATTAGAGCTGTCATCCCAAATGGCTTTGAAGCTTGTCTTCTTTTCTTTGTCCATTTTCTTATTGTTTTTCAGCTTGGGGCAACCATACTTGATGTGGTCTTGCTTGCCACACTCATAACATGTTATTTCACTCTTCTTTTTCTTTAAGGTTGAGAGATGCCTTCTTGATGTTCTTTCTATCTTTTCTTCTTATTATCAGCTCTTTGGTCCTTCTACAAAACATAGCTAGCTTCTTCTTTTTTTTTTTAATCACTATCATCATCACTTGAGACAACCTTGATTTCTTTATCCTTCCTGAGGATTTGAGAGCTAAGGTATTTTCTCTATTTTGTCATTTTTATCCCCGTGCCCTCTCATCTTCTTCATCTCCTCATCTTTTTTCAAGGCTAGCTCATGAGTAAGAAGCTTGCTTATGAAGACATATGTTGGGACTTTTTCAATTTTTGGATTTGACTCTTGAATATTATATACTTTGGCACTAAACTTCTCAAGAGGTAAGGATTTAAGTATTTTAGTATTTACCTCATGATTGGTGAGTACTCTTCCAAATTTCCTCATGTTTGTCATCATAGATAGGAGCCTATTCGTATGTCGGTGATGTTTTCATTGTCTTTCATAATAAAAAGCTTCCATTCAGTCACATACATCTCCATTCTGCTAGATTTCATCAAAATTATGCCTTCATGGTAATTCTCCAAAGCTTTCCAAATTCCATAAGCTACGAGGCAATGTTGAACTCTTCATATTTCTTTCCTTGATAAAGAGCTAAGAAGGATTTGCATTGCTCTTTTGTTATTCCCATTTGATCTTCTATGAGCTTCCACCCATTCCTTTGTCAGGCTTAACTCTTTATTTCCATCAACCACCTTAGCAGGAGGCTTCCACTCTTTTGCCATAATATCCTAAAGAACCACCACATCCATGTCCAAATATATCTCCATCTTATACTTCCAATGCATATAGTCGGATCCATCGAAGTATGGCTTGAGATGGGTGTGGATTTCTTCTTGTGTCATTTGTCTTTACTCACTCAATTAAGGGTTTTGATGAGACCTTACTTTGATACCACTTGTTGACCCTCGAGCATGAAGAAAAGGGGTTGAATTAGTATGAAATTTAAAAATTTGCAAAAAAAGGTAAAGAATATGAAAATTGAAGAAGTAGGAGAAAAAATGAATACATTAAGTTTTATAGTAGTTCGGGTGTTAATGAATCCTACATCAATTCCCTAATTTTTCATAACTACGTGTTCTACTAACACTAAATGACGTTTCCAAGCTCACACCAAACTTGTACACTTTGTGTTTTATGATTCGCACTAAAAATCTTACAACTTGTGTTTTAAGGCTCACACAAAAAACCTCTCCAATGTTTTCCAAATGCTCACACTTTACCTATTACAAGAGTTTTATTGCTATGCTAACTTCCAAACCCAATTACAATGGTGTTTAATGTTCACACCCAACAATATCAATTTACATACAAAGAAGTAAAGGTTGATAAACGAAATTGCAAGAGTTTGGCTATATTAAATGCTATTCTCTTGCATTCATGACTGTTTGGTGGAGTATTTATAGGCCGCAACTACCAAAGAGATGTTACTAAGAAACTATGTCTAAATCTCTAAGGCAAGTTAGGCAGATCTTGCACTAAATGTCTGTCAGGCTGATTTTGCGGTCAAGATTTTTCCATCTTGCGCTAAAAAGGTTGAAATCACGTTAGAGAATATCATTTTGTATCTAATGGCTAGTCCATGTCGCATGTTATTACTGGTTGTCTAAGAAAATAGTCATTATGTTTTTTCAACCAACCAAAAGTCACGGTCTTGATTTAATTTCTTCTTGGATGCAACTGGCACTGCAAATCCTTTCATTTGATAAGGAGAAATTGTTTCAACAGGTCATGGTCTCGAAAGCCATTTCCCCCTCGCAAATTTTTATATGTTAACAGTTATCTTAAACACCTGACAAGCTCTTATTGTGGACTCAGTTCCCTCCAAGTAACTACAAAAGCTATGGTCGTGATTCCCAACACAACAACTACCATGAATTCATCTGTTTAGTCTTCATGGGTTTCTTGCTTAGGTCGCGATAGCGATTTGCTCCCCAAATCTTTATGGACCAAAGTCATCCATTTTTCTTTATAGTTCGTAGTTGCAAATTAGAAGGCCTTTCACAAGGTTTGAGATTTAGACTTTCATCCAACTTGCAATGCAAACCTATCTTAAAAAATGCAAAATCAACACTTAAAAATGTTGTTAGAACATATTAATCCTCATTGTCAAGATCAAAAGGGAGTTTTGACTAACTTTTTACCAACCTAGTCCAACACAATCAATTTCACAAAATTATATCTATGGGGAAAACTAAGACAAAACAAATCAAGTAATACATATAGGGTTTTGTAGCTAACATATATATATATATATATATATATATATATATATATATATATATATATATATATATAACTGTAGGGTATATACCATATCATGCTCCACATATTATATTCATATACACATGTACATATGATCCAAGTGCACAACGGGGGTCAAGTTCTTGTCTTATCTCAATACAACACATAACAATCATTAATTTATATATAATAAAATAATTTTCAACCAATACATTGAGCATAAATATACACATAATATATGCAATTGTTCCCTAACTTCTAGGCACATAATCAAACATGCACATAAATACAATTATATAATCAATCATTTATTTTTAATTTAAGTATACTCATATAATCCCTCACCTGAACATAATATACCAATGTATAACTCGTATAAGTCGGTTCATCATCGATAGCATTACTTATATCATTGTATGATTACATTTAATAACATATAATTAGCATATAAATTTTAAATAAGCATTCAAAAAACATATAAAATTAAAATTAAAATTATAGTCCTTAATCTATGAATATGAATACATTTATAATTTTAATTAACTAATATATGTTAATTATAATTTATAATCTAATATTTTAAGTTATAATTTTATTCCTAAAATTATTAACCACAAACATCTCATTATAACACATGTAGAATAGCTTCAACTTCAATCTAAATAACTTATTTGGAAATTAGAAATAATCCAAAATAAATTTTGATAAATCTCTAAATTTAATCCTATAACATTTGGCTCTCCTATATTTAATACCATAAGTTGTCCTAATTAGTAGTCCGTACCAAACATTATATAAAATTCTATCAAGATAGCATTCTAAAAATTCTACAAAAATTATATATTACTTCAAATATATCATAGATATCTGATGTATAATTTTAGGTTCAAATAAAGTCATGTACTATTATTTATTATAACCTCAAATAAATTATCTTACTTGATAGCCTTTATAGGACAATAAGTATATATTGACTTTAAACTAATATATCAAATATTCTAAAATTCTAAAAAAAATTATATCAGAATTAACATGTGAAAGATACTTCATATATCATATTAGACAGATATAAAATATTTCATACAAAATTTAAGATTAAAATAATATCGTTTACTATTTTAAAATAATTTTCTAGAGCTATACTATATAGGTCTATAGTTAATCAATTTATAAAAATAGATCTATAAGTATATTTTTCACCGTTGGATCAATCTCAAATTTTAAATTATAAAATTAGACACTCAGATAGCTGACATATAAAATGATCAATGGTGAATTATTCATGTAACTCCAGATGTACAATTTCAAATTTCTAACTAAAAATTTTTAATTCTAAAAAGATTTCTATTATCAGATATATTTCAATTATTTATTATTGTTCCTATAAATGATCAAACCACCATCACATATATTAAAATTATAGATTTAAAATTAATATTTATATCCCAATTAAACCCCAATGAAAAAATCTACTTTAAATTTGAGTAAAACCTAATTAAAATCCTCAAATAATTCATATTCAAATTAATTAATTCATTTAATTTTGATAAAAAATAAACCAAAATAATCTAGATTAATGTATAATAAATTTGAATATAAATTAAATTAACTTACCTTCAAAAAAATTTCAATAAATTGATAAAAATTTCAATAAAATCACTAAGAAATAGGCCACAATATTTTTCTTTTCTTTTAATCCCTCTCTCTCTCTCTCTTCCTCTCTCTTTCACTAAAAAACATATAATTTTCACTAAAACACACACACACACACACACACACACACACACACACACACACACACACACACACACACACACACACACACATATATATATATATATATATATATATATATATATATATATTCAAGCACTGAATTGTTATTAATATGTGAAAAAATCTTAAAAATTCATTCTTTAATATGATGAAGATAAATATGATTCAACAACAAATGCATTATACTGTAAATGTCGAATTTTTCATTTTTATTTTAGTTCTACTTAATACATAAAAGTTCTATTGATATAATTATAAAATGCAATTTAATGGAGAAAGTATATCACAAATTAATATATATAATTACTTATAATCTCATATTCAATTTTAGACGTGTATTTATTATTTATAAAACAATTGTATTAACAACATAATATTTTTGATATTTGACAATATGATATATTTTTTATTTTGTCATATCGTAAGCAAACTAATAATTAAATATTTAATTTATTCAATTAACTAAAAAATGCAGAAAGTTTAACAAAATATAAAGTTTTTCATGCAAAAACAATTGAATACATTTAACATAATAATAAGTTTTTCATGTAAACATAATTTAGAAATTTGACAATACAAAATGTTTTTCATGTTAGTCTTCTTTAAAATTTTAACAATAATAAATATTTAGTTTTTTATATAATAAGAAAAAATAAAAGAGCTAATAAAAAAATAAAACTATGAATTAAATTTATTTAAAGTTTATTATTGTAATTACATTGTGCAATGTGCGAATTTACAACTAGCTATTAATAATAAGACACTCCGAAACAAAAGCACTTTAAGACTCAAAATTAATATCAGAAAAAATAAGTTTAGTATGTCACTAATAATTTTTGTAGTTAACTTGAAAATTACATTGCAAAACTAATGGCCTAAAATCCTTGCAAATTTGAGAAGATTTTATTTTGAGAATT
>CATIWR010149231.1:0-23642 GCA_949677035.1 Omphalea diandra
TTTAATATATATATATATATATATATATATATATATATATATATATATATATATATATATATATATATATATATATAATGACAATCTTTTCTCATCTCATTATTTTTTAAACTTATAATTATTGTTTATAATATTATAAAATTAACTTTTTATAATATATAAAAAATACAAAGATTATGTATATGGTTTTAAATAGATATTTTAATAATATATTTTTAGCTTTAATAATTGTATTATATATATATATATATATATATATATATATATATATATTACAAAAAAATGATAATCTTTTCTCAACTCATCATTTTTTAAACTTATAATTATTGTTTATAATGTTATCAAATTAACTTTTTTATTAATAATATATAAAAATACAATGATTATGTATAGTTTGATATGTGAATTAGAAAAATAAATAAAGACAAAATTTTTAAAAAAATTACTTTAAATTCATGTACATCACATTAAAATGTACTTAATTTTTTTTAATATCTTGAATTATCTATTTATTATTTAGACAGTTTAAAATGAGTTTTAATATATAATTTTAATGTGTTTTGTCTTACTTTAACAATTATTATTATTATTATTATTATTATTATTATTATTATTATTATTATTATTATTATTATTATGAATTGAACGTTTTTAAAATTTAAAAATATTTAATGTAAAATATATAATTTATTTTAGAACATATAATAATATTCGCACCAAAATTGTAGTAGTTATTTCTACAATAGAATATAGATGATTTTCTTGACAACTTGTCTTGTTTTGCTAACAACAACAACAGCAACAACAACAACAATAATAATAATATTATTATTATTAATTATTACTACTACTACTACTACTATAATGTAACATCGTCTGAATTCAATGTATTTAAATTTAAAAATGTTTAAAAATAATATAAAAAGTATAATTCATTTTTTAAAAAATAGAATGATATCCATGCAAAAATTCTCACTAGTTACTTGTACAATAGAATGATTTTCGGTTTAATCATAATTTAAATCTGAATTCTTTTATCTCGAGAGATTTTAGTTTAAATTTTTAAAATAGATTAGAATTATAAAATTGAGTGCAATGTTAACTATTACATATATTTATAATATATTTTTGGTGAAATTTATGTGATTTATAGTGAAATCTATATTAAAAAATAGTGAAATTTATGTGATTTCTAATGAAATATGTATCAAAAGAAAATGAAATTTAATTGAAATGCTCATGATTCTTTTAAATCTAAAATTTTTTCTTGGTATTCAAAATTTTTGCTGACGAATGGAAAATATATTCCTTTTATGACTTATATTGTTGTAAGCATTAGATTCTAGGTCTCAAGATGCAAAGCTTGATGATGAAAATTAATGAATATATCCTTAGAATGCAAAGAGGAATTGTCAAAAGAAGGAAAACAATGCCTTAGGAAACCTAGGTTAAGCCCAAAACGAAGCCAAAGACTATGTCCAAAGCCAAACCTAAGCCTAAGGCCTAAGGTTCCTAGCTAGGATTAATGGGTTGTACAACCCATTAAGCAAGGTTGTCCAACCCATCAAGTAAGGTTGTACAACCAAGCACAGGGCTCTATAACCTTATCTTAAACCCTAGCTTTGAGAAGCTTCTGGAATTGGTCCCCCTCCCCCCCTTAAACCTCAAGACTATGCAGCCTTGAAAGTTAGATGTACAACCCAACCTTGGTTGTACGTCCCACATGCAAATCCTAATTCTAAGATATCCATTTCTTTCTTTGTGACTGGATACGAAAATTATGCAACCAGAACCATATTTGGCTTCGGTACATCCTTTTTTGCCTATAAATAACTCCCCATTTGAAGAAGAGGGAGAGACTTTGAAAACTCTAAGGTTACTTTGCGAAAATTCAAACTCACAAACTCTAACTCTCTAGAAACTAAACATTTAACTCAAATACATTAATATCCAAGGTAGTTCCTAAGGTTTTGAGATTACACTATGCATTTCCTGTAGCATTTTGGAGGAAAATATTAAACTTGTGAGCCTTTGAGGGAAAAGGAACACACAAAGGCATTTAGGAGACACCCCTCCCCTCCTTCTTTTATCTTTTCTTTTCTTATTTTCTAATTTTAAAAACCTAGTAAACAGACATTGTATAAACTTGAAGAAGTCGATACAATTCTTTTTCTAAGTTTACAATGCTCATAATAGGTTGTACAACCCATCTCAATCTAGGACAGTTTTGTACAACTCTTTCTTTTTTCATTCAAATTCTTCCATTCCAAAGTTATTTTTATAAGGTTTTATGGTTTCATTAGTAGAATAAATTGAGGTCTAATTACTTAGGACTTTTATTCATTTCAAAAATGGAATTATAAACAAGTTTTAAATGGACTTTTATGTTCTTTCACATCTTGATTAAATGATGTTTTAAGTTTCTATTTAGACTTGATTTGGCAGTGATCAAGTGGGGAACTTTGGGTTCCTAGGACCTTAGGAGTCTCATTATGGTTATGTTGATTTTCAAAAAATGTTATTACTTTATTTTAGCCTTTGATCTGCCCAACCTTTTGAGTTGCACGCTAACCTTCTCGATGGTTAGTAGTGTACATAGATGCCATGCTCTTTATAAAGTGCAAAGAAAGAGGGTTCACTAACCCTAGGAAACCTTTTTGTGATAATTTTACTTTAGGCCACGAGAAATCCTCCAAGGTGTTTGCATTTCATATTTACATTCCTTCATATTTCATAACTCATATCCTTGGGTTTGCTTGATATTGTTACATTTTCCATGTGGTTTAGGTACCTTTGTATGGGAGATATGGTAATGTGGATTATACTTATTTATTTTGCCCTTTTTTTTATCATTTTACTTATCATATGCTTCTTTTTACTTACTAACTTATTGTTCTCTTTGGGCGTAGGTGTTCATTTGAGCTAGACTATGGATTTGGTCTTGATAATCACCCCATATGATCATGGATGATGTGAGATGGATATTATGCACATTAATCCCAATGCTATGTCACATGCATCATTCTTTTTTTGAGATGGTTATGCATGATATGGATGATGGATACTATGCATGATACCCCTTTACCTTGATGCATGACCCTCCTCCCCTTTTAATTGATGAGATGGTTTGGTTGGAATGAATGCGCTAGAGGCATGTTTAGTACTACTAATTGGATTGATTAACAACTTGGTTAAAATGTTAAAAGTGAACCACAGATGCCTGAAGGCTAGATCCCAATGTCCGAATGGTTTTGGGTGTCTAACCTCTTCCCAAAGTCATACCCAATTTTCAAGCCTAATCTCTAATGGGGTAAAGATGAAATGGGTCTTCTAATTAGTTAGCTTAGGTTTAGATTTTGCCTTCCTCAGACTCTTGCCCTGACCAAAAATGGGTGTCGACTATATAATTCCTAAAGGTGGTACCATTGCATCATCCATCGACAGTCCCTCAATGACCACTTTAGACATAAGGGCTTTGAACTTACGTAAGGCGTAAATTATCCCATGTCGATACAAACACATGCCACTTCTTAAGGCTATTACCGATGTAAAGACTTTTGTTCCCTCAACCCTCTTGATGTTGACTCATTGGGGACTCAAAATTGACTTTGTGTTTAATCTCTGGTTTATTTTTAAGACTTTAAACTTGTTATTAACTAAGTCCATTGCATTCATTTAGCCTTCACACTTCACCACATGCTCTAAATTTTCCCTTAAACAAAATTAATCGATCTTAAAGCTTGAGATTTAAGCTACATTCAAGCTTAGAAGATTGTAAAGAGGTTCATCACTCATGAGCCTAGTACCTTCGGGTATATTAAATGGGAGATTATGATAATCGGCCCCCAAACTTATGGGAGCCATCAACTACAATAACCTTTTAAAATATTAGGCGTATGTAGGAGCCAATAGTACCTTAGATAGGGCATCTCTTTGCTTACATTTCTTTAAATGAGAGTTAGAATTTTCAAAGAACATGGCTAGGCACTCAATATAAAATGCAATTATTATCCTATTTCATATAATGTAGCTATCCTCGCTTGTAAATACTTGCATCCCATTTCTCACTTTTTAAAGAATTTCTATGTAAATATCCATCTTGCCTTGTTAAAGGGACTCCTTCATATTCCAAGTATATGCTTCTTTAATTAATGTAAAGAGGTTTCTTTACCTTTTTCATTAGTTATTTTGTGTATATGTTCTTTTGTATTCCAAGGCAACTATATATGTTCCCTACCCCTTATTGGTAAAAAAAATGAGACCCCTCCTAGGAAAGAGTCGTTATACTCCATGTGTGGTAAGAATAAAGTTAGAAGGATCTTTTCCAAAATGTTATGTGCATACTATGCATAAATACATTTGTTACTTATACATGCATCATAGTAATAACCTTTGTCTTGTAGTCATCACAGCTCCATCTAAACCTTCGTGGAAAAGAAAGGGCAACTGTCCCGCAAGAAAAAGAAAGACATCAAGTCTGATTTAGAGAGCTAAACCACTAATGGAAGCCATTATACCACCCAAGGTCTTAGAAAAGATTATGGTCAAGTTAAACTGAAAGGTAGAGAGAAGGGTTACTAAAGAGGTGAACAAATAGATTGATGAGATCTTGAGCAAATAAGATATGTTCACTAGTATAGAGGTCCCTCAACTTGTGGTGATTGATGGTGACTATTTGGAATGAAGGAACACCATGAGAACACATTTGCTAAAGAAATAGAGAGTACTACAATTATTCTTGATAAGGCTATGGAAAGCAAAAAGAGGAGTACTCGATTTGATGACTTTGCTAAACAGCTAGAAAAAGGCATTGATATTGAAGAGTTGCTTGCTCGTAAACTCAAGAAACTCTTAACTAATTTTTGAATGTCCAAGCTCTCTAAGTTTACAGGGATTCAAAATGCCAAGAATCATGTTCACTCATATATGCTAGTTATGAAATTTCTAGTGTCCCAATTAATACCATGCTAGAACTCTTTGACTTGTCGTTGGAAGGATCTGCCAAGATATGATACTTCAATTAGCCAAAGACAATTAGGGAGGATTAGAAAGAGTTGACCGAAGCTTTTGAGAAGTAGTATGCCTATAACTCATATCTAAAATTACTTTGTATGATGTGGAGCAAAAAATTAGTGAAAGCTTCAATGACTACATTAAAAGGTGAAAGAAGACGGCTTCAAAGGCAACATAAAGACTACTGAAAGAAAGCATGTCCAAATGATTGCTAAGGGGGCTATTCCTAGTATTGGCACCAAAATTAAAAGGATGTTTGGTCAAGAACTTTGAGGATCTTTGAAAAGCTAGTTTGTAGGCCGAAGAGTTAGAATATGAATTGAGGAGATAGTATGGTGAAAGAAAGAGCTCCCAATCTTAGTCTCAGACTTAAAGGAATAAGACTACTAATATGAATGTGATAATGGCACCGAGATAGTTTGTTGAATTGGGAATGACTCTATCCAAAGCCTTTGAAAGATTGCTAAAGAAGGGAGTGTTGAAGCTTTTAGCATCGAGACCACCTTTGAATCCATTATGGAAGGGATATGATGCTAATGCATACTGTGTGTACCATCAAGGGGTTGGGCATAATATTGATGACTGCTACAAATTAAGACATGAGATTAGGACCTTATTAATAATAAGATCATTATTCCACCAAATCATAGATGACCTAGTATCTGAGGGAAGTCTCTCCCAAACTATCTTAATGTTCCTCCTCTGAACCAAGGGACATTTATGATAGATTCTGAAATTCCTGAAGAAGTAGTTATTACTACTATTGAGAAGATTGTGAAGGAAGCTATAATCGCCTACGCTACCAATCCTTAGGAAAGCTCGAATGAAGAAATAAAGAAAGAGAATAGAAGAAGTGTGATCTAATTATGGAAGGAAAGTGATGAAGAAAATGAGATAAAACAGGTAAGTCATATGACTCGTAGCCGAAAATATTATCCTGACAGAGAAGCTCTTAAGGAACTAAGGGTTGAAAGAGGGGAGATGAGCTCGTTGTAAATTAGAAAGAGAATGACAACCCTATTTTTAGGCAATTGAAGAAGATGCTAGCTTAGATTAGTGTGTAGGAATTACTTATCACATCTCAAGAGCATAAGAATGCCATGGTTGAGGCTCTATTAAGTTTGACTATCTCAAAAAAAGCCACATTGAAGGGCACCGTTGCATTGGTTACTCATAGAGGCAAAATCACTTTTTCTAACAAGAACTTACTGCCAATGGGAAAGGATCACAATTTAGCCTTATTCATTTTAATAAAGGTAAAAGGAAGAAGGACTCTATGTGTGATGATAGATGACAGGTCAAGAATCAATATTTGCCCATTAAATTGTTACATAATTTTAGACTACCTGAGAAAGATTTGGAAGTTTCTGACATTATCATTCAAGCTTATGATAATAATATGAGGCCAATCTCTAGTGCGTTCAAGACCATGGTGAAAACCTAATTGACGTGATGTGATGAAGTGAAATGTATTTTACATGCATCCATAATGGGAGTACACAGGACCATGCAAATTTATTGAGGCTACTTATACTAGGATAAAATTAGAGGGCATCGAGAACATAATTGTGAACTCAATTAAGGAAGTACATGACAACCCAACTCAAGATCGGGCGACATATACTGAGCTAACTATGACAGATGGAGAAATGTTTTAGGAGAGCCTCTTGAAGATTGAGAGCTGGGAGATGATCAAATCAAACAGGGTATTGAGAGAGTTGTCAAAGTTGTTACTAATATAGGAAATAGAAAAAAAGGTAGATTATACACATGGTACTGACCTTAAGGTTATAACTGATGAGAGGAAGGATGAAGAAGAAGAGGAGACTCAAGAAGAAGGATGACTGATGCAAATGGTAGTTGATTTTCCTGATACTACTGATGTTCTTATTTTTAGTCTCTTCGGAGATGATGATGCATTTCTCTCTAAGTTTAAGGCAATAAATGATGAATTTGCTTATTTGTGTGATGTGTTTCCTAATGATAGTGTGCATAGCATGCATCATTTTATGAGCATATTTAACATTAGTTGTGCACACCATTGCATTAAATCTTGGCACACAAAAAAATTCAAAAATCTTGTCATTACCAGTGATGTCACACTTAAGGACCGAAGGAAATTTGAACAACTACTAAGGAAGTAACAGAGGATCTTTTCTTAGACATATGAAAACATTCCAGGAGTTTATAGGCAAATTGAGGACATAAAATTTTGACCTACTCGTATATGAAACCAGCAAAGCAGAAACTTAGGAGGATGAGACTTGAATGAGCACAGTTGGTTAAAAAGGAAATGGCAAAGTAGTTGAATGCCAAATTTTTATAAATAGTGGACTACCAAAAATGGCTAGCCAACATAGTTCCAGTACCAAAAAAAAGATGAAAGAGTAAGGATGTGTGTTGATTACAGGGACTTAAATAAAGCTTACCCAAAAGACGATATTCCTCTGCCTAATATTGATGCATTAGTAGACAGTGTTACAGTCTGCTTTATGTGCTCCTTTATGGACAACTTTTCTAAGTATAATCATATTCTTATAGTCGTCACTGACAAAGTAAAGGTGGCTTTCATCATGGAATAGGAAACGTACTGTTATAAGGTGATGTCATTCAGATTATAAAACGCAGGAGTAATATATCAGCAGATGGTGACTGCCTTGTTTCACAACTTGATTTATAAAGAAGTGGAAGTGTATATGGACGATATGATGATAAAGTCTAAAATGAGAGAAGAATACTTCAAAGCCCTGGAAAGTTTCTGAAAAGGGTCGATAAGTATACCTTAAGGTTGAATCATAAGAAGCGTATGTTCAAGGTCACCTTCGACAAGCTGTTGGGACACATTATTAGTGTGAAATGTATAGAAGTGGATCTGAATAAAGTGAAGGCTATTCAAGACATGCCCACACCCATGATAGAGAAGAAGGTCTGAGGTTTCCTAGGTCACTTACAGTACATCAGTAGATTCAAAGCGAAGGCAATTTAAAAGGCGAGCAATCTTAGGTAATTTCAAAGTGAAGGTTTCCTAGGTCACTTACAGTACATTAGTTGATTTTATTAATAGAATTTGACAATAGGTATGTGACAAAAAAGATAATTAAAAGGCAAGCAGTCTTAGAGTACCCGACACAATAGGCTCTTAAAGAAGAAGGTTCTAAACTTTCTTAATTCCTAAATGAAGAGTTAGGAACAACTGAGTCTCAAGGATGGAAGGTGTACTTTAACGAAGCAATGAACAAGAAAGGAGCTAGTGTAGGAGTGATTTTGATCTCATTAGAATGAGAACTCTTTGTTAAAACTAAGAAATTGGATTTTAAGGTGACCAATAACATGGCCGAGTACGAAGCACTTGTGCTCGAGTAAGAATTTTTAAAGCAGGTATGGGCTACAATAATATAGCCATATAGAGACATGTTACTAGCTATCTCTCAGGTGACTAATGAGTATGAGTTAAAAGAGGAGTATTTGAGCATGTACTTGGAACAAGT
Source organism: Omphalea diandra (assembly GCA_949677035.1). Classification (NCBI taxonomy): domain Eukaryota; kingdom Viridiplantae; phylum Streptophyta; class Magnoliopsida; order Malpighiales; family Euphorbiaceae; genus Omphalea; species Omphalea diandra. The sequence continues at coordinate 8,502 of CATIWR010149231.1, forward strand.
GCAGAAAGTGGTATAGAACTTTTAGAGGATCATTTTTCATTTCCTACATGGGAAGAGAACATAATATTGATGCCTTAGTAACTTCGATTTTTGTTTAAGATAGGCCAAAGGCAATGGCAATGAAGTTGTTAATCACATTTCGATCTAAAACACTATGTTACATTGATGAAGGAGTGATATTGGTATCAATAAAAAACTGCCTTTGGTATTACGTCAAACAAAGGTACTCGAAGAGTAGCAAACACCCTGAAAAGGTTGAAAGAGGGACAAGGATGTGATTCGAAGATTGGCATTGCAATTTATGGTATATAATAGTGTATTATATAAAAGAATGTCTGACAAGGTCCATTTAAGATTCCTAGCAAAGAAAGAAGCAGATAGAGTTATGGAAGAGGTTCACATGGGAATTTATGGCCCTTATATGAGTAGAAAAACACTAGTTTGGAAAATTCTAAGGATGGATTTCCACTGGACCACTATGGAGCAAGAATATATTCATATGGTTCGAAATTATCATAAATGTCAGGTTTATGGTAACCTTAGTCATTTGCCATCGACTAAATTACAAAATCTAACTTGATCCTAGCTATTTGCAGTGTAGGGTATTGATGTGATTGGAGAAATCATACTAGCCTCTACAATAGGGCAAAGGTATATGGTGAGAGTGATGGATTATTTTATAACATCGAAGGAGGCTAAAGCCTTCAGTAAGTTGGGGGCAAAGAAAATGGGATGGCTCATTGAGAAGAATCTTATTTGTCACTATGAAGTGCCATATCATGTTATTATGGACAATGGAGTCCACTTTCAAACTGTGGTCATTGTGATCCTAGAGAAGTATGGGGCGATATATCACCTTACAAACCACAAGCTAATGGAGCAATTAAAGCAATAAATAAATGATGAGCATCATTTCCAAAATGGTTGAAACATATAAGGATTAGTTAAACCTTGTAGGTTACCAAACTATAGCAAGAACATCGATCGAAATGACACCATATTCTTTAGTATATGGAATGAAGGCAATACTGCCCATCGAGCTAAAAGTGAAGTCTTTGTAATTATTGGATGAGACCGAGGTTCCCAAGTATCAATGGGCAAGAAACATATTTAAATAATTAGCCATACTAGATCAGAAAAGATTGAAGGCCCTTTACCATATCTAGTTGTATCAAGCTAGAATGGCTAGCACAACATTCAATAAGAAAGTTAAGTCAAGTGTGATAAAAGTGCGTGATTAGGTGTTGACGGCAGTCTAATCATAGACTTATGATTCTCGATAAAAATTCAGACTGAATTGGGAAGGCCTTATATGGTCAAGCAGATCTACTTAAAAGGTTTAATGAAACTGATAGCCATGGATAAGAATACATTCAGTGAACCAATAAACCTAGATCGACTAAAGAAGTATTTCATGTGAAGTGTAAGAAAAAGTAAAATAACTCGCTAAGTCGAAAACTTGAAAAGAGACTTTGGCAAAAGTTAGGGCATATACTAAAAAAAAGAAAGAAAAAAAATAAGCTCATTGAGTTAAAAACCAGAAAGGGCGGCTTATGCAAAAGTTAGAGTATAAAAAATATACAAAAATAAAAGTAAAAGTCAAGAGAGTGTGATTGGCCACTAAAGGATCATCAATGGTACAATTAAGCTATAGTAGTAAGGGTAAAGGACTAGTAAGGCGAGAGGACATTCTAAAGTATTATTGTTAAAAGTAGTAGTCATGCACTTAATTAATGTGTAATGTGTCGAATGTAAATGATTTATGCTAAACATAATACCAAATTGAAGTGCCTTTGCATAATTAAAGTAAAATTAATCATACATGCCTTTAAACTCGAATTAAATATGAAATAGTCTTTTCCATGAAAGATCATTGTCTACTGCCCACTAATGTGATGCTTGCAGCTCTAAAGGTCGCACAACCATGCCATATAGTCAGCATCATCTTCAAGCTATGGATCTCTGTCAATATAAAAGTCATTGATGTAGCGATAGGTCCAAGTAGATTTGACCCTATCTAAAAAGCACTAAGACAAAGGGCCCTTGACAAAGGAAGAAAGAAACTCTACCTCAAATTGAAGAGCGTTAAACTGGCAGTGCACCCTAGTAGGGTCGTAAAGTGTGACTCAAGTTAGGGTATGAAGAATGACATAATCACTGTAAGTCCTTAATCTAACATGCAATAGATTTCACCAAATTCAGCTCTAATGGATATAGGTGACAGTTATGTAGAACATTTACTCAACCCATTCAACTCTAGTAGTAGCTGACCTCGATAGATGGTAATTCAAATGGTGTTGCGGGGAATAAAGTCTCATGTCCATAGTTGGGGCAGTCAATTGTCCTAATCTCTCTTATATCCATATCTAAAAAAAGAAGAAAAAAGGAAAGGAAAAAAAAGAAAGAAAGAATATATAATATGCTCATTAGGTTGAAAACCTTAAAGGGCACCCTAAGCAAAAATGAGCAACTCACTAGGTTAAAAACCCCTAAGGGTGGTCCAGGTAAAAATTAGGACAATAAAACTAATAATAAAAGTAAAAATTATAAAAAAAATATAGAAGAAAAAGAAACTATAATAGAAATCCTTACCTGAAGCAACAATGGGCTCCCCGTGAAATAATTATTGACACTGATCGCTGCTTTGTTCATACCCATAATGGTCGCGCCTAATATTGTCAATACAAGGTCATTCTTGACTCAACTCCCTCCAAAAATGGTAAGATATGCATATCAATCTTGTCATCCTCTCTTTGCAACAACAACTCGCCCATCAGGATTGCTCTCTCGATGCAAGCCTGAGTCTCTCGAGCATGATCTCTAAAAAGATAGAGTGAGAAAAGGAGCCATCAAAATCTTCTCCCCACATAGCATGTACCTAGGTACTTGTTCATATCGTATGTCAATTAACTCCATCATATTTTAGACATGTGGGTAATCAAGCTGTGGTAAAGCAATCCAGTTAGCAATTGTGACATGGCAGTCAAGAATCACATCTAGAAAGACAGAAGAGAGATAGCCAAGATAAGCAAAACTGACCCAAGATAGCTCGAGCCAAATTTGGAATGGGTGAGACCTTAGAAATGCTCTTGCCAAGTTTTAGAGATTGAAAATGGGGGTTTTGAAGAGAAGAATTGTGTATGGCTATTTATAGAAAAGGATGGGGTTGCTTAGTGCTTAACAATTATAAATAGTAAAACAAGTTTGTACAGCCCTCTTAGATGGTCTTTACAAACCATCACTTCTATACATACCACTTACTGTGTAGTATAGACCACCACATTTTTAAAAATTTGGGTAGCTTCCTCTTTATATTAAGAACCTAAGAATCATTTACACCTACTTCAAGATACATATGTATAAACAAGAAAAGGCAAAATGGTTCAACATGCATTCAAAACATAGAATCAGAGGCCATAGTTAAATTTTGTATTAAAAAACTAGAAATTTTAGAGTTCGACAAAAAATTGAGGTGAGGTCACCTTAATATGTCCTAAAGGTCCTGTCATCCTAACAATCAGCCAAAATTTGGGCTTTCAAATCATCAAAATATCGTCTGCAATTGTGAAAAATATCAATAAAATCCTAAAAATGTAATAAAATGGAATGGAAAAGAACAGAAAAAATCCTAAGAGCTAGGGGGTCTAAGGGGATCAACTACCCTTGCTCCCAGAGGGGGTCTCCTTAGTGTCTCCTGCCTAGCTGTTTATGGCCACATATCCATCCTTCTTGACCACTCAAGTCAACGTCTTTATTTCGGTCTCAGCCTCTGATAAGCGCTAGTCCCTATCCCAGAGCTTATGAGTTAGACATTAGATCATCTCCTATAAGATACATGAGGGATAAAATGTTTAGGACACAAATCACACATAAAAGCACGAGTAACAAACATGTATACATGTATTCTTTTTCATTTATTATATGCTACTAACCTACGTAGATCGTGTTTATTATGTCATAACCCTCTTCAAGGCAGCGATTAAGTCAACCATGGCCTCAACTTAGATCTAGAAAATCTATAGGAAAAAAAAGGAAAGACACTGTCAGAACCCCAAATGTGATGAAATGCAATGGGAATGGAAATGAAGGATACTCATATGGGTGGTCTTTGTCAGCTCGAAGCTGCAGTGACATCATCGACCCTGCTAAAGATGCCATACAGGACTCCACTAAGTTGTTCGGCACAGAGTCTAGTTCACTACTCTAAGATAGAAATGAGCTCAAAAACACTCCTAAGGTCTAAATCACCAAGCAAAGTATCAAAATATCCTTACTCCTATCAAACCCTTAAAAACACAATATAAGGCTTCCAAATTGATAATCAATTACCAAAATATTCTCCAGCTATAAGCTTGATTTCCATGAAGCTGCAAGAAAACATCCAGGAAGAGATTTGTCACCACATAAATATCTGAACCTATGAAAGCAATTTTTACATCATATAGGCCTAAGTCTACTACTCTAAGATAGAAATGAGCTCCCTCGAGACTGCCAAAAGGGATCCAAAAGTACAAAGTCATCTTTGACATGTCAAAAGGGCAAAAATGACATGAGATCAACCCTATAGGGCATCCTTGAGCGATAACCACTAACTAGAAGGGATGAAACACTTGTAAAATATTCAAAAACATTAGTAACTATAAGAAGACAACTACAAGCATAAGTGACACACTAAACACCTGACACTTGATAGAAAAGTTTCCAGAAGGAATTCAATATTTATTAAAGAGTTATTGAAATATCTAGCACCTACTAAAGAGTTATCGGAGGAACACAAAATAAACTGGTACCTGCTAGAAAGCTGCTAAAACAAGTTTTAGTACTTGCTCGAGGAGCAGCTAAAGAACTATATCCTTTGGTATCTTTGCTAATGTTTACATTTCTTACATGCTTTGATGAGGCTTATTTAAATAGCCATTCCTCAAACGTTATTTTCCAAGCTTCACAAAGCATGGGAAAAATTGTAAGCATTAGATTTTAGGCCTCAAGATACAAAACCCGATGATGAAAATCACTAAATATATCACCTAGAATATATAAGAGATTTGTCAAAGGAAGGGAAACAAGGCCTTAAGAAAGCTTATATAAGCCTAAAATCAAGCCAAAGTTCAAGTTCAAAGCCAAACCCAAGCTCAAGGCCTAAAGTTGTAAGCCAGAATTAATGGGTTGTATACCCTATTAAGTAGGGTTGTACAGCCCATCAAGTAAGGTTGTACAACTAAGCACAATGTTGTACGACCCTACCTTAAATCCTAGCTCCAAGAAGCTTCTAAAATTGGTCCCCCCTTAGACCTCAGGGTTGTACAGCCATGAAAGTTAGATATACGACCTAACCGTGGTTGTACATCTTACTTCCAAATCCTAATTCTAAGAGATTTATCTCCTTCTCTGCGATTAGATATGAACATTATGTAACCAGAACCATTTTTAGCTCTAATGCACCCTTTTTTCCTATAAATACCTCCCCATTTGAAGAGAAGGGAGAGGCTTGGAAAATCCTAAGGTTACTGTACCAAAATTTCAACTCACAAACCTTAACTCTCTAGAAACCAAACATTTAACTCAAATACATTAACTTCCAAGGTAGTTCCTAAGACGTTGAGACTACACTTTGCATTTCCTATAGCATTTTAGAGGAAAATATTGAACTTGTGAGGCTTTGAGGGCAAAGAAACACACAAAGGCATCTAGGAGATCCCTCCCCCCTTCTTTTTCCCTTTCTTATATTATTTTTAGATTTTGAAAACCTAGTAAATAGAGACTGTGCAAACTTGAAGTAGTCTGTATAACCTTCTTTCTAGGTTGTATAGCCCTTAAAATTGGTTATACAACCCATCTCAATCTAGGACAATTTTGCAAAACTCTTTCTCTATTCATCTGGATTCTTCCATTCCAAAGTTATTTGTTTTTATAAGGTATATGGTTTTATCGATAGAATAAAGTGAAGTCTAATTACCTATAACCCTTATTCATTTACAAAATGGAATTTTAAACAAGTTTTAATGGTTTTTGAGGTTCATTTTATGTTAATACCCTATGTTCTTTCATATCTTGTTTGGATGATAATTTAAGTTTCTTTTTAGACCTGATTTGGCAGTGATCAAGTAAGGAACTTAGGGTTCCTAAGACCTTAAAAGTCCTATTATGGTCATGTTGATTTTTGAAAAATGTTATTGCTTTGCTTTGGCCTTTGATCCCCTCTTTTGAGTTGCATGTTAACCTTCTTGATGGTTAGCAGTGTACATAGATACCATGCTTTTTATGAGCTACAAAGTAAGAGGGTTCATTAACCCTATAACCCCTTTTTATGATAATTTTTCCTTAGGCCATGAGAAATCCTCCAAAGTGTTTGCATTTCATGTTTATGCTCCTTCATTTTTCATAAATCTTATCCTTGGGTTTGCTTGATATTGTTACATTTTCCATATGATGCTGGGATGTGTTATCTTGGACTTAGATGCATACTTAGGTACTTTTGCATGGGAAATATAGTAATGTGGATTATACTTATTTGTTTTGCCTTTTTTTTTCTTTTGGTCATTTTACTTATCTAATGCTTCTTTTACTTGCTAACTTTGTGTTTTCTTTGGGTGTTGGTGTTCATTTGATCTAGACCATGGATTTGGTCTTGATAATCATCCTATATGATCATGGACAATGTGTGAAGGATATTATAAATGTTAGCTCTTATGTCATGTCACATGCCCCCATTCCTTTTTTAGATGGCTATGTATGATGTAGATGATGGATATTATGCATGATACCTCTTTGTTGTGATGCACGACCCTCCTCTCTATTAATTAATGAAATAGTTTGGTTAGATTGATTACAATAGAGGCATGTTTCGAGCCACTAATTGGATTAATTAACAACTTGGTAAAAATGTTAAAAGTGAACCAAAGATGCCTAAAGATCGGATCCTAATATTCGAACAGTTTGGAGGTGTTTAACCTCTTCCCCAAGCCATATATAATTTTCAAACCATTCTTGATGGGTGAAGACAAAATAGTCCTTTTAATTGACTTAGCTTAGGTTTATATTTTACCTTCCTTAGACTCTTGTCCTGACCAGATTCAAGTGGTGACTCCATAATTCCTAGGTGTGGTACCCATGTATCGTCCCGTCATCAATCCCCAATGACCAATTTAGACATAAAGGCTTTAAACAAGTGTAAGGCCTAAAGGATCTCACATCAATCCAAACACATACCACTTCTTAGGGTTATTATCAATGTAAAAAAACCCCAACCTCTCGACCCCTCAATGATTGATAAAAAGATGCAGTCGTAAGTAAGATTTCACTTGTTCGAGCGCAACCTTGAGATCAACACACTTATAATTGTCTGTGTCTTATGGACAACATATTCCTTTTATGACTGATATTGTCTATGTCTACCTTACATCTATTATTATCTTTTATGACTTACCTATGGTTTATCTATTCCCATTCTTATTACAAAAGAATTGAGAAAGTAAATTGAAAAGAGGGAGGAAATATAGGAAAATCTTAGGAGAAAATTGAGAAAGTAAATTGAAAAGATAGTAGGATAAAGAAATTAGCATTCAATGACAAAATGGAGAAAATTAAATGGGAGATAATGTTGAAGAAAAGTTAAACATAAAGGATATGTTTTTGAATAAAAAGGGATAAGGTTCATGATATAAAGAAGTGTTTATTTATAAATCAAAGGGGGGGGACGTGAATTTAAAAGACAAAAGGGAATAATGAACTTAATAGAAACTTAACTTAAGTTGCATACAATTTGCATGCATGACTATATTGTTTGCATCATCAAAAAAAAAAGAGAAGAATATTGAACCTTCTAAGTTCTAATTCTTATTATGATCATAATAAATGATTCATTTTTTATGCAAGAATTTAATTTTGATCTTGTAAGCCACTTATCTTGCATCCTAACTATATTTAAGCAAAGTTTGAAAGGTTTCCAAACATATTAAAAGAGTAGAATTCAAATGCACAAGTTTTGGGGTCAAGTAAGTGATCTAAGCACTATCAATGATAGTGGAAGTTATGCCAATGACCATCGAAGATTACTAGCGCCAATGGGAAAAACTCAATAAAGCTAGCTAACTTTTCTATGAGGCCTAATGATGGTGGGTAGATATGGCAATAGGGGTGGGCAGAATATAATGAGCGTTAAAGCTTTTTCTTTGATGACACTCTAACAATAGCAGAAAGGATCTCAATCATAGTTGTCATTGCAAAGGAGTATGGAAATTCCCTAATTATCATTAAGAATTTGTACTAAGTGATGCTGAAAAAGTTAAGCCTAAAGTCACGACGGTGGGAAAAGCCTTTTCAATAAGGTTATAGAGACTGAGAAAAGTTGACCATCACTAATGACTGTTGAAAATATCACAATCAGAATAGATCATCCTCCAATAAGTATTGGATCATCCCAATGGTCGTGGATAAAAGAGTCATTATGGTATTCAATGACCATTGAAGCAAAACTTAAAAGGCATTAATCATTCAATGATCATGGCAATCACTCCAATGGTCATTGATAAGGTTCCAAATGGCTATATTAACAAGTCTAATAGTTTTCACAATTTGAGAACTAGCTACTTTATGTTTTTTATACTATTTAATAACTAAAAACTTAAAGATAAAAATATATTTATATACACAAGTTCTGAGTGATTACAAGAAACTTTCATGAGATTTTTTAGCTTAAAAAGAGCATTCATAAGTTACTTAAGTTCAGCCATTTGAACAAAGCCTTTTTCATGTGCATATGAGAGTTACTTCTTAAAGAAGGAAGATCATTAGCAAGGCTTGAATAGTAACATCAAGCTCAACTCTCTACCAAACATATTAGAGAAATTTGTATTCATCACTTATAAGTGAAGAGCTTGAGTGTTTAGAGTATTTCATTTTGTAATTCTTGAAAGCCTTGTGTAAGGATACTCTTAGATTGGGAATAACCTATAAATAATATAATTATGAAAATTTTAATATAGTATCTACAAACTATCTAGGGGAAAGGCTTGAATAGTCCTCATAAACTATTTGTAAAGGCTTTTAAGTGCCTTATAAATCCACTTTGGGAAGGCTCAAGTAATGTTTGGTTAAATTCACTTATGTAAAGGTTTTAATAGCATCTGAAAGCTATTATTAACTAAAACTCTTTAATGAAGTCTAGATTAGAGGATATAAGATTGGTTTAAGTCAAACCTCTATAAATCATGGTGTATTAATGATTACTTAATTCTCTCTATCTCTTGCTTTTAAAATTTTAACTTACCACTACCATAATCAACCCCTTCTTCCCCTATCCCCCTCTTTTTAAGACATTTTGGGATAACATCTTACCAATCAAATAATTTTTATCACTCATTCTTGATACATGACAAGATTCAAACATAACCTTAAGAACTTTATCATAAAGTTGACTTACGCTTTTATAGGTTATGTTTAAGTATACTAACTAATAAGACCTTAATAAAACCTTGTTAAGAATGTGTGAATCAACATCCTTACCAATTTACCTATACCCACTATTTTTTTTTCCTTATCATTATCACCAAAAGGGACACTTCCAAGTCCTTCAACTTTGTCAAATTTAGTGAAGAACTTTATGTTTGTAGTTAAGTGTTTTGAGCAACCACTATTAAGATATTAATCATCCTTTTCCACTTTGCATTGCAAACACACTTAGAAGGCAAAATCAGTTATTCTTAAGTACCTTAGTCATATTAGTTCTTACTAATTTCTCAACATAAATTCAAAAGTGGTAATGATAAGCAATGTGTCCATACACATGACAACAACAGCAATACCATCAAAGTATAAATGTTATGGTCTAAGCCTATATGATGCATAGTTAGGCATACATATTTTTTAAGTGCATGCTTCGTAGGGGTATTTCCACCTAGGTATATAGTTCTTTGGCCTATAGGTTTACCAATTTGACTATTTTGTTTTTTTATACTTAAACACATGGTGATGGTTATGCCTAAGCATATAAGTATAGTGCCTTATAGCATTTTTTTTCATATTATGCCTTTTTGGCCTAATATGATCAAAACATGTATTATTATCCTTGGGTGGTGAAGATCTTGTGCATATTCATGTATATTTTAGTATTAGATCCCCATGCTTATGTCTCGGCGTGTTCACCCTTTGTGAGGCATTTTTGAGCCTTATACCTTAAGGATTAGGAGTCAAAAAATCCGTTACGCTTATAAATATAGCTTTACAAAGCGTGGAATTAGAAAGAGTAAAAGTGGTAGATGATGCATTATACCTTAATCCATACTTGATGGATGAACTCTTTGAGTTCTAAGGAAAGAGTTTAGTTTATCTTTCCCTTTAAAGAATTTTGAAAGATTCTCATTAAGCTTTTGATTTTATTCCTTCATGATTCAAGCTATTTAGTGAAGGTTTTAAGATTCATTAGTGAATCTTCTAAAATTTTTTTTATCCTTTTACAATAAGAGTAGGATTTAAGAGAGTTATAGCTCTTAGTGAGATTAGTAATAGTGCCATATAATTACTCATAAGAGTAGGAGAAAAAAGATTTACCTCTTGTTCATCATCACCCTCACTTTTACTATTTGAATCACTTAAAAAAGCTTAGATATCTTTTTCCACTATCATAAAGCCTAAGTTAGCCACTTCCCTTTCATCTTATGAGCACTCTATTTCAAAGAACTAGTATCAACCTAAGTATCTTTGTAAGCTTATTTTCCTATTTAGTGTGATTATTATTAAAAGAATGCTTATGCTTTTTTAGCTTTAAATAGTATATTTTAAGATGTCCTTTCTCAATACATCCATTATAAATGATTTGACCTGTTAAGGACTTCTTGTATCATCTTCTTATCTTTCATTTTTTCCACATGGAACTTTTCAACTTGATTGGAAATCAATGTTAGTTTCTCATCCTTAGTACCATCATCAATCTCACTAGAAAAGGTTAGTGCAGAAATAAAAGGATTTTCACTCTTGACCCCTTTTGCCTTTAAGGAAATATGCTTTTTTCTCTGTTCTTCATCTCTAATTGGCTTTTTTAGAATGATTTCATGTGCAAGAAGTTTGTCCATGAGCTCATTCAATGTAAGTGCTTCCATCTTATTTTCCTCTTTAATGGTAATCTTCTTGGCCTCCCATTCATCCTTAGGAAGAGTTCTAAGAATCTTAGCCATCACATCTTTATTGGAATATGTTTCTTCCAAACCATTGCAAGTCCCTATTATTCCCATGAATCTATTATATATTTTAGTAATAGACCCATTTAACTGGTATCTAAATATTTTATACTTGTAAGTGTGCATTTGTATTTTCTTTTTTCTAACTTCACTAGTGCCCTCACGTTGAGTTTAAAAGGTATCCTAAAGTGCACATATGAAGCTTGGCATATTGAGATTTTTATAATTCACAAAATAAAACATGTGTGGCTATTTTGTTCTTTAAGTTGGCCTTTTTCTTTTCTTATGTTCACTCATTCTTAAACATCATCACATCTTTAACAAGTTTAATTGGAACCTCTCTTTCTTTTTAAATAATATCCTAAAGACCTATGCTTTCTCTATTAAGGAACATCTCCATTATACTCTTCCAATATCCGTAGTTATCACTTTTAAAGAATAGGGGCTTGTAGATAATTGTAATTCTTTTTGGCTTGTCATTATCTTTGCTCTTACACTTAGGCTTGTGTTAAGAGACCTTACTGTGATATCACTTATTGTCATTTATGAAAATAAAGATAAGAAGAAAACTTTTAAGGACAAAGAGGTTTAGCCTAACCTTAGCTTATGTTCTATTTTCTAGAACCTAACTATAGAGTTTCACTAAAGCTTTTAGGTGCTACTCAAACCTTTACAAGTTCATTTATACAAGTATCATTTAAACCTACCAAGATAGTGCCTTTCGTAAGATAAATTTACAAGCATTATCTTAACCTTTTACAAGATCATAAAGAGTATTACACTACCTAACCCAAGTAGTGATCTCACTCACAAGAATTATAAGTAATTTACAAGAAAGATCACTCAATAAATCGCCTAAGTGTTTGTCTTTACAAGAAAAATCAACATAATGAAACTTGAACTTGAGCCTAGCTTTGTAAATTACTTAGAGTTGAGTAAGTGAAGTAGCTTCAAATAGCTTCTTCTTTATGCCTTTCAAGATTGTTCTTTTAAGTTCAATGTTTTGTTAATGTAAGCTTTATTCTCAAGTTTATCACTTTTTCTTATCTCTTCATCATTTTCAAAGTCTAAAGGAGATGGCCTTATATAGTTTTGCTCAAGAAAAACTAGCCAATACTCTTATAGTTGAATAATCATAAAAAAAAAAAAATCTATCAAGTGTAGTCATTAAAGCTGGTCAACAATCATTAGGATCTTTACCACAATCATTAGAAGTTCACATGCTCAACAGTTAGTTCTAATAGTCATTGGTTGGCTTTCTTGTCATGCTTGATAATGGTCATTTAGATTTTCCTATGGTCATTATATGTCCTGCTAATAGGCATTGAAATCTCCAATGTCGTTGACACTTAAGAATGCCATACAGACTCCACAACCTTATCTAGTTTTTCCACTGGGCATTACCAAAATGTTGTACTTAATTGTGTTATCAATACTCATTGAAAATACTTTAATAGTCATTAGGTTGCTTTACTTCAATTTCTACTCATTAGGTTGCCTTGCTTCAATTTCTACTTAGTAAGCTTTGAGGATTACCCTATAGTATAAACCAACCCATAATCATTGAATGCTTTCTACAGTCATTGAGAAGCTATCTAATTCATATATATAAGCCAATATAATTCCTGAAGACTTTTTTTAATGATCTATTTTCCTTTTTAATAGTCATTGGATACTTAAATAGTCATTGAGACATTAATAATGGTTATTGGAACGTTGATTCTTTATTTTGCCCTATTTTCCACCAAACATGAACTTTAGTTTATCCTACCTTAAACTTGATCACTAATAATTGGTGTATATACTTAATCTTATTATGTCCTTTAAACTTTTTAAGTTATAAAGAGAATGTTTTAAGTTTTATTTAATTGAAACTTGTAATTGAATGGTATTAAGAGTCCTATAAGGAATAGATGAAACATTTGCACATATATTAGTACTTAACACTTTATTTACAATCATCAAAATAAAAATTAAAACAACAAGGTTCAACAATCTCATTTGGAAGCATAGAAGGGTTCGTCATATGTATTGAAATGAACAATAGGATTGTCTTCTTCAGGCTAATAAGGAAACATCATCTCTTTATAAATCCCTCCATCAATGTACATTAGCTCTTATACTAGTGTATAGTCAAAGTCACTTAAGTTGAACAATTCATCTCTTTAAAAGTTCCTCTTAAATTTCTCCCTCAAGGAATTTCTCAAAGATATATTATGCCCATTTTAGTGCTATTAGACTTGTTTTTTCTTATTGTTAGCCTTTATACACGAAGAAACACGATATGGCAAATCAGAAATTTAGAAAGCGAAGAGTTAACGAGAGGAAGAAGAGAATACACAAAATTTATAGTGGTTCAAGTATAACAAACTCTATATCCATACCCTAACCTTAATTGGATTTTCACGGTAACTTTCTTTATACAATGGAGTTTTCCAACTCACTCCCAACTCAATGTTTTAGCTCATACACAATCTTATAAATATTTACTCAAGGCACACACTCAAACTCTTTACAAGTATTTTCCCAAGGCTCAAACTTAAACATATACAAGAGTTTTTTATGGCTCACTGTTAAACCCAATTCTCAAATATTTAAGGCAAACACCAAATCTTACAATAGTATTGATAGCTTTATAATTATCTCAAAAGAATAATATATGATATTTAAATGAAGTGGAAGGATTTGGCCTTAAATGAAATCAGTTCTTCATCAATTAAGAACCTTTGTAAGAGGTATTTGTAACCTTTACCCTTTAAATGGCCATTATAAAAGTGTTGTGGCCATACCCATTTTCAACAACTAGAAAAATATGCATTTAATGAACTATCAAACTCAAATCACGGTCACGAAATCTTAATCGTTGTAAAAAAATCCATTTCGTGGTCAAGATAAAAAGAGTAATGATTGTGACTTTGAGTTGTCTAACAGCCAGTTTCCATATGGCACTTTATCATAAGTTCTTCAACTATCCATTAGAGCAGTTTTCACCTAATCAAATATCGCGGTCGCAATTCTATGATAATGGTCTCAATTTGCCTTTCCTGATCAAAATCATGGTCGCAATCGAACCTATCCATTTTGGTTCAAATTCATCTTGGTCATGATTTCTTGTCTTGATTGTGATTCTCATTTCTTAGGGTGATTTTCTGATACGAACGAGGTTGATTTTTGGATCCTAATTCGTATGTAGCACAAGTCCCAAGCTTTAATTCAAAGATCAAATAAGATAAACTCTCAAATCCCAATTAGACCTCTAGAAAACTTATTTCTAGCAACTTGAATTATAATGATTCAAGAGGTGTTAATCTCAACCTTAAATTAACTAAGTAATTTAAGACCTAGATTAAACGAGTTTATGAAATTATTAAGAACTCACTTAACAATCTCACCAAGTCCTATATACAAATGATGTATATATGGAGAAGCAACGAAAAAGGTTGAATTTTGATATGGCTTGCTATGTTCTATCACAAGGGAAATATGGTGATTTGGCTCTGTGGTCGCGTGGGAACGTCAATATACAACCTTAAATTTTGATAAATATTTGGTTGATTGTTTGGTAGAAACATTTTTTTTTTTAATGGAATTTGTCTTGTTTTTATGGGAGCCTCGAGAGTTAGAGGCCAAGTATGGCAGCAGTGGAAGGAGATTAATTTTGGTGATGAAACAACGTGGCTCCATATGGGGGACCTTAACATCTGTTTTGGTGATTTTGAGAAGAAAGGGTGATACGAACAAGGTTGATTTTTGGATCCCGATTCGTATGTAGCACAAGTCCCAAACTTTAATTCAAAAGATCAAAACAAGATAAACTCTTAAATCCCAATTAGACCTCTAGAAAACTTGTTTCTAGCAATTTGAATTATAAAGATTCAAGAGGTGTTAATCTCAACCTTAAATTAACTAAGTAATTTAAGACCTAAATTAAACGAGTTTGTGAAATTATTAAGAACTCACTTAACAA
>CATIWR010149266.1:0-21375 GCA_949677035.1 Omphalea diandra
TTAGTTTTTATACTTGATTTTTATTGTCTTGTAGGTTAAGATTCGAAGACAATTCTTTTTGAAGAGAGATGGAATGATACGAACCAAGTTAGCGACAAGATCAAGGTTACAAAAAATGGAATGGACTAGTAAGGAGTTCTCATTCGAAAGGGGGGGAAAACATCATAAAAGCTTCAAAGCCTGCCATATTTGGAAATTATCATATTTGAAACTGTCATATTTGGAGCTGCCATATTTGAAATTCTCTTGTTTGGACTTGCTTTATTTGGACTTACCATATTAGAGCTGCCATATTTGAACCTGCCTTATTTAGACTTGCCATATTTGGACAATCTTCTTTATAAGGGCTAAATGGTCATTTTTATGCTTCATTCATATATGGAACCTCAAAATGAAATCAAGAAGTCTAACTCTACAAATGGAGAAAATTTGCACAAAAATGTTTAGAAGATTCTAGAAGGTTCCAAAAGATTCTAGAATATTCTAAGAAACTTTCAAGAATATTTCAAGTATCTTTGGTGGAAGAATAAAAGTCCTAAATAGGAACTAATGGAGAGGAGACACATATGGAAGAAAAGTCAAGTCAAAATATTTTTCTAAGATTGACAAGATCTTAACATATCATTCTCTTCCTTTTCTAATTAGGAACTAATGTTATTTTCTTATATAAGAACTTATTTATAATTAGGAAGATATCTTGTATCTTTTAGTTTTTTTTTTCCTATTTAGTTTAAGAGAGTCTTTTTTCCTAAATAGATTAGGCATATTGCAAAGACTAATTAGGAAGTGATTCTTAGGGTTTTCTAGAAGTTTTGTTAAGGCAATAAACAACCCTTCTTATTCATCAATGAATCAATGAATTGAAGAATATTTCTTTTAGCAAAATTGCTTGTGAGAGTTAATTCTCTTCTTGAGTTCTTTATAAGACTTTGTGAGATTGTTAAGTGAGTTCTTAATAATTTCACAAACTCGTTTAATCTAAATCTTAAATTACTTAGTTAATTTAAGGTTGGGATTAACACATCTTGAATATTTGTAATTCAAGTTGTTAGAAATAAGTTTTTTAGAGGTCTAATTGGGATTTGAGAGTTTATTTTATTTTGATCTTTGAATTAAAGCTTGGGACTTGTGCTATATACAAATCAGGATCCAAAAATCAACCTTGTTCGTATCATTTGGTATTAGAGCCAAGGCTAAATTCAAGATCAAAGGTATTTATTTTTATATTCTTGTATTGTTCTTAGTTCGTCCATTCACATTCTTCACCTTTCTTCTCCAATTTTGCCATATTTCAATTCTTCCATCCAAAATTGTTTCTTTTCATTGTTTTTACCTTCATTAGTCTTGTTTCATCATCATATATCATATTAAAAAAAATCAGATTCAAATTCCATGAAAATCTCCTTAAATTAAGGAAAACTTGATTATAGCTTGTTTCTTGCAATTTCTTCTTCCTTTTTCCTTTCAAATTCATTATTTTTGTTACCAATAATCCTTTTGGTGTTTTTTGAAGTCTAGGGCTGAACCATAGCTCAGAATTCAAAGGAGGGTAAAATTACCACAATACCCTTATAAGTGTTAAATTCGATTTTTTTTTTTGTATTTTTTAGTTGTTCTTTGTGTTTCTTGCAATTCTAAGTTTGATTTTAGCTTCAAAAGTTTTTTTTTAAAAAACTAAAAGATACAAGATATCTTCCTAATTATAAAAGAAGTTTCGAACATAAGAAAATAACATAAGTTTCTAATTAGAAAATGAAGAGAATGATATGTTAAGATCTTGTCAATCTTGGAAAGATATTTTGACTTGACTTGTCTTTCATATGTGTCACCCCTTTATTAGTTCTTGTTTAGGACTTTTATTCTTTCACCAAAGATACTTAGAATACTTTTGAAAGTTTCTTAGAATATTTTAAAACCTTTTTGGAACCTTCTATATTCTTCTAAAATATTTTTGTGCAAATTTTTCCCATTTGTAGAGTTACACTTCTTGATTTCACTTTGAGGATCCTTACATGAATGAAAACACAGAAATTACCATTTTGCCCATGTGAAGAAGATTGTCCAAATAAGGTAAGTTTAAATATGATAGTCCCAAATATGGCAAGTCCAAATAAGGTAAGTTCAAATATGATAGTTTTCAAATATGGCAGGTTTGAAATTTTTGTGATGTCTTTCTCCTTTCGAACAAGAACTCCTTGTTAGTCCTTTCCATTTTTTGTAACCTTGACCTTGTCCCTAACTTGGTTCGTATCAATGTTGGTTCTAAATCAAAGGAAAAGTTGGAAAAGAAAAAACGATAGTATTAAGGAAGAGAGTATCTTGGTTGAAGAAAAAAAGTGTTGAGGACAATGATTTAAGGAAAAGAGTATTAGGGTTCATAAATTGAAACAAAGTAAGCGTTCGTTTGTTGAAGAATCTATTGGGAAGGTCTTGTTTGTTGATGATCCAATTACGATTCCTTAAGTAACTTTTTAGAATTTTTTTGTTTTATTTTTTGTTGGTTTTTATTTTTTTTTATTGTTGTTGATTTGTGGTTTATTTATTTTATTAGTTTGATTTTTCAATTTTGAAGTTTTTTATTTTATTTTTGTGTTGATTTGTATTTGTATTTTGTTGTTTATTTATTGTTGATTTATGGTTTATTTTGTTGTTACTATGTTGATTTGTTAGTTTTTGAAGTTTTTTGGTTTATTTTATGTTGATTTTTAGTTTGATTTGTTAGTTTATTGTTGTTGATTTGTGGTTTATTTGTTTTTGTTTGGTTGATTTGTCAGTTTTCTTACGGTGATTTATTTGTTATATATTTTGTGTTTATATGTGTTTTAATTTTTTTTAAAAAATTTTGATTATGCATGGTATGAAGTATAAGTTGAAATCTAATGATTACTTTTCTGCTAAAATTGCTAATCACTTTGATTGCCATGTTATTAAGTCTTTGAAGGCGAATCTTATAGAGAATCAACTGAATCTATTTTGGCCAGTTTTTGGATTTGGAAAATTTTAAGTTGCAAGTGCAACTAATTCATTCAATGCTTAAATTCATGAATTTTTAAGTAAATCATTTATAAACATTTTTTATTTTTACTGTTTATAATTATTGAATACAAAAGAAGAAAAAAAAAACAAATGCAAATTTTTGTTATCTCACAAATAAATAAGTAAATCATTTATAAACATTGTTATATTTTTTTCTTTAAATTCATGAATTTTTAACTATATTTTTGAAGTGATTTTCAGATATATCTACTTCAAGAATAATTAAAAATAAAGCAATTGTTATTCATAATTTTATGAAATATAAACATATTTTAATGAAAAGATAGTAGAAAATAGTTTTTGTTGAAGCTTTTTGTTAGTTGTTTTGGAAGAAACAATGATAGAAATGATGATATGCCAGTTTTTTTTTAGATGCGTTGAAGAAGAAGTTTGTAGCTATGGTTGTAGTTTTGATTGATTAAGAAACATGGATAAGAAGTAGTTGAAAGGAGAAGTTTCAAACTTTATTTTTTTGTTTTCATCGTCAATGAGCTGCAAATCCAACTAGAAGAAGTATTTTGTAGCTGGAGATTGAATAAATATTGATCAAAACAAAAACAAATGTGTCACAGATCTTTTTGCTTTTATTTCACAAATTTGTGTTAAAGAAGAAGTTTGCAAGTATGGTTGTTGTTTTGATTGATTAAGAAACATGAATAAGAAGCAGTTGGAAGGAGAAGTTGTGAACTTTATTCTTTGTTTTGATTGTCAATTAGCTGCAAATCCAGCTGGAAGAAGAATTTTGCAATTGGAAGAATAATTTTGTAGCTAGAGATTCAATAAATATCGATCAAAACAAAAACAAATGTGTCACAGATCTTTTTGCTTTTGTTTCGCAGATCTGTTACTCCTTGATTTGATGAATCTAACTGGTTAAGATAAGAAGATTTTCATTCTTTTTTTTTTTTTTTTTTCTCATTTCAATTATTAAGCGATTTATTGATTGGAGTTGATTATAGAAGGGAAATTTGGAGCCTAAATTTATCACAATTTGTTGGAAATCATTTTTTCTGAAAGTGTAATTAATTTTTAGGTAATCATGTCCTTACCCCTTGACTCTTTTTTGTTGAGGCTTGAATGTGGATACTTCCCAAAAAAGATATTATTTTTTTAAGGAAATATGAATTTCATTAGAAAAGGATGCTCAAGCTAAGAGTGACTCATTAACAAATCTTTTAAGTAAAATATATAGAGAAAAATTTTAGACGGAAAAAAGTATGCACTAAAACAAAGGAATTAATTGTGAAACCATACAAATATCAAGACAAATCAACCAATGGAAGGTCGCAATCCATTATGAAGATTTGTCCTCAAGCAAAATTCGTTTATCATCAAGTCTCAAACTGAACTTGAGTAAGAAAGATTGACACTATTACAAATTCTCTGAATAATAACAAAATAATAAAAATAAAACAAATCTTTTTAATAATTTAGTCTTATAGATATATGCATCAATTTGAAGTTATGTAATCATTTTTTTTTTGAATGGACGTTCTATTTATTTGATATTAACAACAAATTTATGAATTGCGTGACTGATATAATAATAAATTTAATATTTATTTTATTAGATAAATAAATAAATATTATTCTTTAAAAAGTTGTTAAATAAATAAAATGACAAAATGAATTTATTAAAATTTGTAATTATATATAAATATAGTTATAATCAAATATTATATATTAATTCAAACTTCTAATAAATTCTTGATAATCAATTAATTATATTAGATTTGTCCATTCATTGGCTACTTTTGCAAATGTTAGCAAGTTATATGCCATTGAATGTTTTGAATGTTATTTAAACATAAATACGTAAAATTAGAGGATTCACAAGCCTATAGCTATTATTTACAAAATCATTAATCTCAAAAATTATTTAGAATAAGAATTTATCATTTGTTCTATTTATTGTATATTAGTAAATGATTGAAAACTATATGAAATAATGACCTATATTTATTTGCCATAATGTTAGCACATATCTTTTGCCATATATGAGAGATGAAATAAAATTTCATCACTAAAATATATCTTTGTTCCAATAATGCTAATGCAATCCTAAAATTTGATATCACAAAAATTTATCCATCACAAAAACCGTGGATTATTGGTTGTTAGGATACTTTGAAGTGTTTAAAATCCCATTTTTTTTTTTTTTGTTATTATTCTTCCTTTGCTAGGTAGAGATAGAGGTGGTAATTTTTTTATCCCTCTCAAAAACTCTATCTAAATTCGTCTGAAAAAGGTGATTCGAATTTGACCCAAACTTAGAAGAACTCAAAATGACTCAAATTTGAAATGATTAAAAATTTTTTGGGTTAGGTTTGATTCAGAACAATCCAACAATTCAAGTCAAAACTGAACCAAATGAGTCAACTTATGATTTAACCTAATTGACTTGATGACAGTATAAAAAAGATAAGTTTTATTACTAAATATATATAAAATAGAATAATTAAAATAAAAAAGAAAGAAATTTATTTTTAAAATAGTTAGATTATTTAATTGAATTCAAATTCAACTTTAATTTAATTTTTTAAAAATATAATGATATTTTTATATTTTAGTAAATTTACTAATTTTATTATGCATTTTTATGTGTCTAAATTATAATTATAATTTATTGGGATAAATTATTAGTAAGAATAAAAGTTATTTATTATGATAAAATAATTTTATCATAATTTTTAAAGGGTTAAATCCCTGATTTCGTAGATAATGTACTATTGAGCCCTCCATTATACTAAAGTACTCCTATGTTTGGACTACATTACACAACAATGAACATCCTTTTTTTTTGTATATTTTATGTTAATCAAATCCGAAAAAGTCAAACAATGACTAAATATTTTATCTAAAATCTAAAAATACCCTTATAGAGATATTGGAGAGAATAAAACCTAGTGTTAGAGAGAATAAATTTTTAAAAGAATAAAATCCTCACTGTTGAACTTGTGAGTTGAGTTGTTTCAATCAAGGAGCAGGAAGAGGGAAGGTGAAAGCTACAACTCATGAAGGTGATTTTGATTCTTTGATGGTGAATGATAGAAGAAAAAGGGAAAGGAAACATTTTTTTAAGGCCATCCCAAATTTTGGGTAATGTAGGGAATGCAATTAAAAGGAAATTAACGAAGTGTTTTTTTTTTAAAAAAATTTGTCTTAAGTTATTTATTGCTTAGGAAGAAAATGTTTGAAGGTAATTTATACGAAGGTAAAAGTGGGTGGGAAGGGTAGATACAAGAACAAAATATGTGCGTATGTCAAGAGGTGTACAGTGAAGATTTTAGAATAAAAAAAGAACAAGTGCAAGCTTTACTATACTTGTTCAGATAGAGCTTATGGTACTTGCCTTAGCTGGTGCAATCATGTTGAACCTTTTTCTCTCATAGCAATAAGTCTGTAGTGAGTAAGAAGGTGATGGACAAACAAACTTCTCATCTTGATGAAATTTTAGCTGATATCAGGTAGTTGAAAGAAGATAATCATGGAATGTTGAATAAAATTAATGAAATCAAGCAGTGAAGGGAAGAGAATAATATAATGTTGAACAAGATTGATGAAATCAGGGAAGCTAAAAGAAGAAAATCATATAATGTTGAATAAAATGCAAAGTATTGAGAATGTGTTGTTGTATTTGAAAATGGTGACATTGTTAATATTTAGTGTTTTAGGAAGGTATAATGATTTATTTTTATTAAAGGGAGAGGCATTTGTGTGTAAGAGATGAATGATGCAATGAAATGTTATGGTAGCTAAAAGTGGTGGTTGTAAGTGATGAATGATGTAGTAATTGTAAGGTGTTTGAGTTTCACTTTCAATGAAATGTTAGTTAGGTGTAAATTATGATTGTTTCACTTTAATTATTATGGACTTGCCATGTTGTGTGAATGTAGGCTTAGTAAGTGAAACAAAGTTTAAATTTAGGACATGATATTGTATTCTAATAATTGATAGGGACATTCCAATGTAATAGTTATAAATAGGTAGGAAGTTTGAGTGTCATATTGATAAAATGAAGGGACTATATAGTGGAATACTTAATAGTAGATGTAAGTAATGTAAGTTATGATTATGAATTGCCATATTGTGTAAAATAAGTAAAATAAAATTTGCCATGAGGATCTATTAGTGCAATAATATTTAAAAAATAAGTCCTTGTAGTTTAATAGTTATAAATATAAGGGACTTTATAGTGTAATATTTTTGAAATGAAGGGACTTAATGATAGAATATTTAATAATAAATGAAAGTTTATTGCAGCACTATTAGATGAAAGTGAACATGCCAAAAATTATCAACCACTTTTATAACATCAATCTAAGTACAATACATCGATTCTAAGCAGAAAGCATAATCTAATTAACATCCATCTAAGTAAAATAAAGCAATCTAAGTAACATCTATCAAAATGATAAATATTATTACTTTAATTTCCAATGTACTTATATATTAAAATGCAATTACATAGTACTAAAATATAACATATTTGATGTACTTAAACATTAAAATGCACTTACATCACAATGTCAAAGTACATTAATATGCAATCAAACTATATCAATAATTGGCTACTATGCCAAAAAAAAGTAAAATAATATATTTATTTTTAGCTCCATATTCCTTGTACAAAAAAAAAAAAAGCAAAATTCTTGAAATATATGTTGTGAGCTCTAGATGCTATGTACAAAAAACAAAATCCTTCAATTTTATTAGTTGGTAGGATTAGTGACTCCATTATGTTGAGAACTTTCTGTTGTATTACCTCTTCTTCTGCCTCTGTGAGTAACATCTTGAGAACTTCTAGCTTCACTACCACCTTTTGCTTGTCTACCAAATGGGACATCTTTGAAACAAGGATTTTTTTTTTTTTTTAAAAATACATTACCATGTTAGTTGTACATATCTTATACTAAGAAAATGTCAATTTAACATACATATTGTAAGCATAAGATTTTAGACCTCTGGATGCAAAGTCTAATGATGAAAACCATTGAATTTGTTCTTTATAATGTAAGGGGAACTGTCAAAGAAAGACATGAAAGGCCCTAAGATACCTTGGAGAAAACTCAAGACCAAATACAAGACCAAGCCCAAAAGGTTGATGGGTTGTATAGCCCATAAATCAAGGTTGTACAACCATGCTTAGGGCTATACAACTCACCCTAAAACTCTAGCTTTGAAAACCTTCTAGAATTGGTCCCGTCATAAACCCTGGGGCTGCACAACCCTAATAGATGGATGTACAACACATGCTTAGCTGTATAACCCATGTGCAAAACTTAATTCCAGGAGTTTCATCTCCCTTTTTGTGATTGAACACTGGACAACCATGACCATTTTTGGCCCTGTGCATTCATCCCATACCTATAAATACTCCTTCGTTTGAAGATAAGGGAGAGGCTTAGAAAACACTAAGGTTAATCTACTGAAATTACTTCTCCAAGAAACAATAAACTATAACTCACTCCAACTCAATCCAAGGTAGAAATAGACCTAATCTCTTTAATTTTTTGCATTCCCTAAGCATTTTAACGGAAAGTATTGAACTTGTAAGCCTTAGAGGGCATTGGAACAAACAAAGGCATCTAGGAATCCCCCTCACTCTCCCTGTTCTTTTTTTCTTTCTCTATTTTCAAAACCTAGGAAATAGGAGTTGTACAACTTTGTCTATGGGTTGTACAAACCTTTGCCTGGGTAGTACAATCCCAATATTGAGTTGTACAACCTAGCTTGACTGGTGGCAATTTTCTATAAAGTTCCATTTTCCTCTCCATTTGGATTTCCTTTTTTCTAAAATCCTTATTAAGGTGTTTCGAGGTTTTAATAACAAAATGGTTCGAGGAATTACATCCTAAGATCCCCATTCACCTAAATACGAGACCTTGGTATAGTTTTAAAGTTTATGATCCTCTTTTGATAGTGACCAAGTGAGGAACTTAAGGTTCCAATGACCTTGAGAGTCTCTTTTGTTATTATGTTTGTGTTTAGAACATGTGAATAGTATTTTAACCCCTAATCTCCCTCATTATTATGTTGTATTCTAACCCTACATGTTTAGTGGTGCACGTGGATGTCATGCTCTTTTAGAGCTACATAAGGTGAGGATTCATCAATCCTATGATCCTTCATATGATGAGTCATTGCCTTGGGCCATTAAACATCTTCCAAATGCCTTGTATTGCATGTTTTACTTCTTTTCATGCTTATGGTTCATATGCGCTGATTATGTATGCTTTCTGAATGGTTATATGGGGATGTGATATTATGAACTTAGATGCATATCTAGGCACCTTTGGCATAGGAGAGATGGCGATATGTGTTATATTCCTTCCTTATAATTATTTCATTTACTAACTTATTCTTTTTTTAGGTGTAGGAGTTATGTTTGAGTAAGACCATAAGTTGGTCTTAATATTTGGTCATGGATGAATGAATGACAATGCATGCCTATCTCTTGTCATGATGCATGACCCCCTCCCCCTTTGAAATGATCATGCATGGATAAATGGATGGCAATACATGCCTATCCCTTTACCATGATGCATGACCCTCTACCGCTTTTAAGTTGATGATTTAACCTACCAAAATGAATCACATTTAGATGTATGTTTAGGGACGTTAATTGGACTAATCGATAACACGGTTAAAATATTAAAATAGAACCAAAGATGCTCGAAGGATGAATCTCAATATCTAAGCGATTTGGAGGTGCCTAACCTTTTTCCTACGTAGTACCTAATTTTTAAATTCAATCTCTGATGGGCAAAGACAAAATAAAAATTCTAAGTGGCTTAGATTATTTTCAAATTTTGCCTTCCTCGAATCCTTGTCTCGATCAAAGTCGAGTGGTGACTCCACATCTTGTAGGGATGGTACCAACGTATTATCCAGCATTTAGTTCCATGATGACCTTTATTTTGGACTAAAGGCTTTAAATCACGTAAGGCCTAAAAGGATCCCCCATTGATCTAAGAGCGCACCACACCTTAGGATCATTACTAATGTAAAAACTCTTATCCTCTCGATCCCCGGTTGATCGATAAAAGGATGGATTCACAAGCAAGATTCCACTTGTTTGAGCATAGCCGTGAAACATGAGGTGCTCACATATACCCTTGGATAATTTATAGGAGATTTACAGGTTCTTTTGTTATCTTAAAAACCCATATTGCTTGCATTTCATAGTGACACTCTTGTGCTAACTTGTCATATAGGTTTCTTCCTATTCATTTTAGTAGGGGTGTGCATCGGTTCGATTCGGTCAGTTTTGGGGGTTTCTGTGAACCAAATTGAATTAACCGAGTTGATTGATGTTCTAACCGAACCGAACTGAAAAATTATTAAAATCGATATTAACCGAACCGATTTAACCAAAAAAATATATATAAAATCGAACCAAACTGAAAAATCACAAAAATTGATTAAACCGAACTAAAAAATCATTAAAAAAACCCAAAAATCATAAAAACCGAACCGAAAAATCATAAAAACCTTATAAGCTTCGGTTAATTCATTTTTCAGTGTATAGAATTGAACCGACCGAAAAAATCAAAAATTTATATTTTCATTAACCGAACCAAATCAATGACTATGTATAAACCGAACTGAAAAAATCGAATAGTGTCGGTTTGATTCGGTTAATCGGTTTTCTCAAAAATTTGCACACCCCTACATTCTAGGCCTACTAAGTTTCTTCCTTATTTCTAGTGGAAATATCATTTGACTGTCCTTCTCAGGTTAAAAACATGTTTATGCATGAATTACACCACTATATGCCTTTATATATATGGTTATCCTGAAGTATACATCACAATAGTCTTTAATATTTGCTTGTTTGTGACCTATACACCTTGTAGCATGCTTGTAAAACATCCCACTAATCTCCCACCACTTATAATTACATTTCATATAATTCTCCCATCATTCACTTCATATTCATTAATTTTGCTAGGCAAAATTAAAGTTGTCCTACCTTCTCTAATAATGGCATTCAATGTTTTCTTTGCCATTAGAGTGATCATTCCCCTTTAAGTATAGCCTTAACATACCTCTTTTATAGTTTCACTATACACTTTTGGCTTATGGCATCCAGTAGCTCAATAATGGACAAACCCCTAACCTTATTCAACCAACTATTAATGGATTTAGTCATGTTGTTGGTTTGGTGTTCACTCTTGCTTGAAGGCTCAAAGCCATGGTTGTACTGATGCTTCCATCTTTATTCCACTGGCCATTTCAATGGCTTCTTGTCATCAATTTTTTTTTAATTTCCTTTGTGTCTTCCCCAAAACTAGGTTCGTATGATGCTCTTGCAACAAAAGCCTTCCTCAAGCTTACATCTTTGAATTTTTTCAAGCATATTGATAAATATATGCCTTACACAAAATTTATGACTTACACAAGGGAAAATCACTTCAACAGCATTAATAACTCCCTATAAAACCCAAGCAAAAGCTTTTAAAAATAAAATGCTTTAAACATAAAGAAACAATCATACCAAAAGGAATGAAAGCATACCTTTTACCTATTTAACATAAATATCAACGACTTATCATATGGTTCAATGCATTGCTTTAGTAAGTCATAAAAGAAAAGCCATGTCCCTTTGCATTTTGCCTCTAACACTACTACTGCCAATAAAAATACTCCTCTATTCCCATCAAGGGATACTACACTTAGTAGAAATTTATTGAAAGGAACTTTCAAATGGCACCCATCCATTCCTTACAAAAGGCCTATAACCTTTATTTAAATCCATCCATCACACCCTTATAATATAAAAAATTCTTTTAAATCTAGTTCATTCATCAAAGCTATTCTTCATATGAGGCTTATATTTAACCATACTACTAGGGTTAGCACACTAATAAAAGGGGGTTCAATTGATGGAAAATTTAAAATTTTGGTGGGTAAATAAATGAGACAAAGTTAAAAAGAAAGTGTAGACATAAGAGATTTATTGTGGTTTGGGTATTAACTAACCCTACATCCACTCCCCAGTTCTTTCAATTAGGTATTTTTACTATCACTCAATGGTGTTTCACAAGCTCACACCTAACTTATACAATGTGTTTTTCAAAAGCTGATACACAACCTTTACAAGTGTTTTCCCAAGGTTCACAGTTAACCTAAACAATAGTTTTTCTATACAAGGATTACTCTAAAATTCAAACCCAATATTTTTTAATGGCTCACACGAAATGTTAACTCAAGTACAAAGTATTAATATGAGAGTGAGAGTGAGAGAGAGAGAGAGAGAGAGAGAGAGAGAGAGAGAGAGTGAGTGAGAGAGAGAGAGAGTTGAGAATTAAATTTGCCATAGTTTGGGCACAATAGTTGCTATTATCTTGCATTTAAGATAATTTGGTGGAGTATTTATAAGTTTTTATGATCAAGGAGTTGTTAAAAATGAACCTATATCCAAATCTCCAAAGTTGATGGCAAAATCTTACATTTAATATTTGTCAGATTGAGATCGTAATCGCCACACTCCAGTTACAAACACGAGTCAAAATTCACTTTGAATTTTGTTAATGCACAGTCAAGAACTTCAATTATATTTAACAGCTAGTTACACATGTCACTTCAACATTGTTCTTCAAAAAACTAGTTATTGGATCCCTCAAAAGAAGGTTGAAAGTTATGATTGTGATTGTAAAGGATTGGGTGTGACTTCCATCGTGAATCAAATTAGTAATTTTGAGAATTTGCTTTAGGTAATTCATAGTCGCTACCCCTTGGTCGTTGTTGCGATTTTTAGACTTCCAACAATTCCTTTGACATATGGCTCACCCTTTTTGGTTGCTTGAACTCCTTTTACAATCTTTTAAGGGTAGCGGACATAAAATCCATCGTGACTCCCATTGCGAATAGATTGGATCAAATGTCCCCAAGATTTTAGGAGCAGCGATCATGATCTTCAAGTTACGGTCGCAATTTATAAGTTACTTTCCATACTTTGAACTTTTTACTTTCATTCAACTTTCATTGAGTTCCTAATGTAATTCCTATAAGAATAACACTCAAAATTGAAATTAAAACCTTTTAATCTATATTGTCAAGATCAAAAGAGAGTTTTGACTGAGATCTAACCAACGTAGTGCAATAATCTTTTTTTTTTTTTTTGACAATCTAGATTGAATATGAAAAGTATAAAGAGCTAAATATGCATATCATTAAGTGTTTTAAAGGTTTGAAAATCCATTAAGAAGTTAAATTAATAATACTTTAATGAGTCAAAATGATGGAAATAGACTAAGGTATATAATGTGAAATATGTAAAAGTACTCCCTCTCAATCCATACTCCCCATAATCAAGTTAATAATTCCAACTTTAATTATTATCTTTTTGCACAATGGGTTTAATTTTCTCTCTCTTTTTGTCAAGATAAAAAAGAGAGGGGTTTAGAGAGGAAGGAATAAGGAGAGGGAATGTGTACAAGCTTCAATCAAATTCAAATAATAACAACAGTCGTAAACAAAATATATAATGAATTACAGTTGTTCACTAATCATAAAGAGACAAATTATTGAACACAAATGAGAGAGAAATGTCACTAATTAAAAGCATAGTTACATATACTAAATCAAACATACTAGGATGTTTGATCAACACACTAGGGCCGAAATTGAAACAAAAAACATAAATACTTGAAGACACAAAGATGTAAAACACTAAGAGTTTTTAAATGTTGGGGAATAGTCACTCTCATTGTCATTCTCTTAATCATTTCCTCTAACTTGGCCACCATCTTGTACTTGACTACACTCTTCTTCTTCCTATCTTTTAGGATTTTCTAAGGGCCATGTGTGATAATGAAGAGTGTAAGGAGGATTATAAGAGAATTGAAGAGAGATTTAAGAGGCATGTAAAAAGTGAATGGGAAAGTGTTAAAGGGGGTATAAATAGGCAAAAAATAGGTTAAAAAATAGTCAAGAAATGGCTAAAAATACAATAAATGAAAGGATGCACCATTTAGAAAGTGAATGGTCATTACTAAGTGGTTACACATAAGTCGCAACCGCTACTATTAAATCACAACTATGAATTATGAAATCCTTGAGTAATAAACAAAAAATCCTAAAAAAGGGGCGAAGATATTAGTCAAGGACATTTGAAATTCAAAAATTTCCAGTGGCGACTTTAAGTCACTAGAATTATGAAAAGTTTGAAATTTAAAAAAGGCTTGCAAGTTGCGATCATAACCACATGTCTTTATCGTGAATTAGAAACCAATTTTGAAAAATAACTTAAAATGAAGTTTTAAACATATGACCCATACCTAGTGCAATAAAATTAATATTTTGATAATCAATTCATGAAATGAACATGGAAAAACACAAGCACACATTGAATTAATTCATCCAACACATAAATCAA
This sequence comes from Omphalea diandra, assembly GCA_949677035.1. NCBI lineage: Eukaryota > Viridiplantae > Streptophyta > Magnoliopsida > Malpighiales > Euphorbiaceae > Omphalea > Omphalea diandra. The sequence goes on from CATIWR010149266.1 coordinate 14,420, forward strand.
ACATATATATCTAACAAGCTCATCAACAACTCAATAATATACATCATTCAATATCAAAAGCAAATAATATGATCCAGTTTCACCCTAGGGAGCTTCTATCAAATATCCCAAGTTTCCTCTTGATGGAGTTCATCCTCTTCATTAAGGGATTTAGTGAAAATATCAGCAAGTTAGTTGTTAGTGTCAATTAAGTCTAACACCATTTTGCATATAATCTCTAAGAAAATGATGCCCAATGTCAAAATGTTTGCTCTTTTGAATTTTGGATGGGATTCTTTGAAAGATTTATTGCACTTGTGTTACCACATTTGGTGGAAATGTGATAAACATCTTTGTCATAATCCTTAAGTTGTTATTTCATCTAGAGAGCTTAAGTGCAACAACAACCTGCCACCACATATTCTACTTTAGTGGTGGATAAGAAAATTGAAACTTTTTTCTTACTAAACTAAGAAACTAAACATTCACTAATAAATTGACAAGTTCTGAAAGTGCTCTTCCTATCCAATAAACTACTTGTATAATCAGCATTAAAATAACCAAGAACACTAAAAGACAAATTCTTAAGATACCATAATCCTAAATGCATGGTGCCATAAATATATTTCAAAAATTTTTTAATCGCATGCAAATGAGATTCTTTAAGACATGATTGAAATTTAGCACACAAGCAACACTACACATAATATTGGGTCCAAAACGATAAGATAGAGGAGAGAACCAATCATATATTTATACTTTTTTTCATCAATTGACTTACTTTTTTTTTTTTTTATCTTTGTCAAGCTTAATTGATGCACTCGTTGGTGTCTTAGCAATCTTACATCCATCCATTTAGCTCCTTTATATACTTAGCTTTGTTGATGAAGATGCCTTCTTTGGTTTATTTGATTTGAAAACCAAGGAAGAACTTAAGCTCACCCATTATGCTTATTTCAAATTCCCTAGTCATACATTTAACAAATTCTTCATAAAGAGATTCATTAGTGGCTTCAAATATAATATCTTCAATATAAATTTGAATAATAAGTGCATCATTGTGATGTTTTTTTACAACCAATATAGTGTCAACATTATCCTTTTCAAAAGTACTTTTCAAAAGAAATGAACTAAGTCTTTCATACCAAGCTCTTAGAGCTTGTTTCAATCATACAAGGTTTTAGTTAGTTTGAAAATATGATTTGGAAATTCATGAGACTAAAAACCTAGAGGTTGTTCAACATAAACTTCCTCCTTAATGAAACCATTTAAAAATATACTTTTCACATCCATTTGAAAAAATTTGGAATTCATATGATATGCAAATGCTAAAATAATCTTATTGATCTTTAATCTTGCAATAAGAGCAAATGTTTCATCATAATCAATGCCTTTCTTTTGGTTGTAACCTTTTACAACCAATTTGGCTTTATTTCTAGTGATATAAACTTGCTCATCTAATTTATTTCTAAACACCCATTTGTAACCAATAATTGGATGTTCTTTTGGCTCAGGAATAATTTCCTAAACCTTGTTGCTCTCAAATTGGTTTAGTTCCTCTTACATAGCAATCACCAAACTCTCCCTATCAATAGCCTCATTAATAGACTTTAGCTCAATTCAAGAAACAAAAGTAAGATTATTATTTAATGCATTTAATTGAGTTCTAGTATTTACTCTTTTGGATGTCTTACCAATGATTAGGTCCTTTAGGTGATCCTTGGAGTACCTCCTATCCTTAGAGATTCCTTAAGTTTGGTCCTCCTTTTGTTGGAATTGAGCTTGCTTTAACTTTTGAGGTAGCTCTTGAACTTCAATATCAATTACATTCTCCTTAGATGTTGAGTTGAGCTCTAACTTTCAAAGTCACCTATAAGATTATCAATAAGAAAACCTTTTCTAGGATCTAGTTTTCATGATTCATCAAACACTACATTCATTAATTCTTTAACTACCATGGACCTTTTATGGAAAATTCTATAAGCCTTGCTAAAGGTAAAATAACCAATAAATATTCCTTCATCCATTTTGGATACAAATTTTCTAAGATTATCCTTGGTATTTGGAATATAACATTTATATCCAAATACTCTTAGGTATGAAATCTTAGATTTTCTACCTTTTATAACTCATAAGAGATTTTATTTAAAATGGGACTTTAAAAACATGATATGCAATATAAAATAAGGTATTGATGGCTTTAGCCAAAAAGTAATTAAGTACGGAGAACTCATTGGGTAGAGTCCTTGATATCTCAACTAAAGTTCTATTTTTTCTCTCTATAACACTATTTTTGTTGTGGTGTTCTAGGAGTAGAAAAATTATACGAAATCTCATTTTCCAAATAACAATTTTCAAAACCTTCATTTTGAAACTCTTTTCGATAGTCACTTCTAATAGAAAAAATGAAGTAACCCTTTTCACTTTGACAATGTTTTGCAAAACTTTTAAAAGCTTCAAAAGTGTCATTCTTATAAGTAACGAAGGAGACTATTGGACTAAGTTGGTCAAACCTAAGTCAAAACTCTCTTTTGATATTGACAGTGCAGATTAATATGTTATAACATCAATTTTAAGTGTTTATTTTATAGTTTTTAAGATAGGTTTATATTGAAAGTTGAATAAGAGTCTAAGTCTCAAACATTGTGAAAGAGATCCTAATTCATGATAAAAAACATCTAACTCGCGATCATGATATGACAAAAGGAATGAATGAATTTGGTTTGGATAAATTTATGGAGCAAATTATAGCTAAGATCTTGCCAAGAAAGCTATAAAGTTCAAATAGTTGAATTCGCAGTGACCATCACATCCATGATCGTGACTATGACTTTTGGAGTTGCTTGGAGGGAACCAAGTCCACAACCAGAGCTTGCCAAGTGTCAAAGAGAGCCATTAGCATATCAAAATTTGTGAGGGTGAAAAAGCCTTCGAGAATGTGACTTGATGAATTAACATCTCCTTATCGAACAGACGGATTCGCGATGACAATTGTGTCCAGGAGAAAAATAAATTGTGACCACAACTTTTGTTTGGTTGGAAGAACACAATGATAATTTTTCTTGGAAGATCAATGATAGCATATCATATGGTTTAGCCGTTAGAAACAAATGAGATTCTCTGTCGTTATTTCATCAAATTTAGTGCAAAAAGAGAAATTACGACTGTAAAATTTATCTGACAGACATTTAATGCAAGATTTGTCTAGCATGCCTTGAAGATTTATACATAATTTCTTTGTAACATCTCTTTGGTGGTTATTACCTATAAATACTCCACCAAACAAACATGAATGCAAGACAATAACATTGAATATAGCTAAACTCTTGCAATTTTATTTCTCAACCTTTAATTCTTGCATGTGAGTTGGTATTATTGGGTGTAAGCATTAAACACCATTGTAATTAGGTTTGAAAGTTAGCCTAGTTATAAAACTCTTATAATAGGTTAAGTGTAAGCCCTTGGGAAAACACTTAAGAGGTTTTTGTGTAAGGCTTGAAACACAAGTTGTAAGGTTGTATGTGAGTCATAAAACATAAAGTGTACAAGTTTGGTGTGAGCTTGGAAACATCATTTAGTGATAGCAGAATACCCAATTGTGAAAAATTAAGGACTGGATGTAGTTAGTTAACACCCGAACCACTATAAAATATTATGTCTCCATCTCTTCTCCTACTTCTTCTATATCCACTGTTGTCCTTTGGCACTAAGAAGGGGGGCTGAATTGGTGTATAAAAATTTCAAAAACAAAGAAGAGCAGAAGAAGAATGAATAGAATGGAGACAACGATTTATAGTGGTTCGGCTATAATCGACCCTACGTCCACTCTCCAATTTACCAATTGGGTATTTCACTATCTCAAGGTGTTTTCAAGCTCACACCTAACTTGTACAACTTGTGTTTTGATGGCTCACACACAACCTTACAATAATGTGTTTTTAGGTTAACACACAACCTCACAACAATGTGTTTTTAGGTTAACACACAACCTCACTCAAGTGTTTCACTAGGCTCACACTTAAACCTTTCTTGAAGTGTTTTTACAGGATAACACTACAACCTTGCAACTTGGTGTTTAATGCTTACACCTAACACTCATAATGTCATAAAGAAAATTTAAAGAAAATGAGTAGCAAAGATTAAGAGTTTTAATGACTTGTAATAAATTTCTTAGCAACCTCATTCATGGATGTTTGGTAGAGTATTTATACCTAAACTTCACCAAAGAGACATTGCAGAACATAGCTCACCAAATCTTTGAGACATGCTTGATAGATTCTGCATTAAATTCTTGACAGTCTCAATTTGCGGTCGCGAAATCCAAATTTTTAAAGGAAAATCCCATTTGAGTATAACGGTTAGTCCACGTGGTAGCTTCTGATTAGTTCACCAAGAATATATAGTCGTTGCCCTTTTACCTACTTTTAAAAGTCGCAGTCGCTAGCTTTCTTATACAAGACGCGACAGAGGACGTGAATTCATCTGCCAAAAATGGTTGTCTTCTTTTTCACGATTCGCGGTAGCTACTAATAAGATGCCTTCGCGAAATTTGACTTCCAACGGTCTGTTGGGACACGTGTCATGTTGTGACTGTAGACTTGCTTCCCTTTTGTGTCACTTCGAAATTCGCAGTTGCGACTAGGGCGTGACACACACAACGATTTTGTTTGTCAATTTTGGACTCCTTCATTTGGATGAATCACAACCGAGAATAACTTCGTTATTTCGCCTGTCTGCTTTCTAGCAATGCTTCTTTACATATGGCGGTCGTGAATACAAAGTAGCGATCACGATTTAGAAGTCATTTTTCATACTTGACGAATTTTTGAGCTTCATCCAACTTTCAACTTAGATAAAGACTAAAGGCTACAAAATAACACTAATTTGAAATATTAGACATGATCAATCTCCGTTGTCAAGAGCAAAAGAGGTCCAAGACTTGGTTAGTAGTCTAATAATCTCCTCCTATTTTATTTTGACAACTTAGATTGACCATTAGTAATAATATTATAGAAAAAGTGAAGTTGGAGTGTACATAATGATTCAATGAATACTTAAGGCAAAAATTTGCTAAGTATATCATTCATTCAAACATACTGAATTTAAGAAACAATAAGTATGATGCTCCCCCTTAACTTATGCTATAATTTTTAGATTTAGATGTTTTTCCCCCTTAAGCTTAGATTCATATACGATATCTCTCCCCCTTTGGCAAGATCAAAAAGAGGGTGTCTAAGGGAGAAAGTAAAGTCATGCATAAGTAATAATAAGGGGCAAAAGTAAATATAAAAAGCAATTGATAAAAAACACATAAGATCACAATATAGCAAAGAAATAACTTTTATTTATTTATAACTGTGGGATCACAAACTTTTAAACATAAGAAAGAAAAAAATATAAAGAGATCCCTAAACTAGAAAGTAGAAGACTCATAACTATAGGTGTCTTCAACTTGTGCAGGTGTTGTTCCCTCGGCTTCATCTCCATCTTCAACTCCATCTTCATTGTCATCTTCATCTTTTATATCTTCGAAGTCCATGAAGTCCGAAGGATGACAAGGAGGGATTCTGAGTTTTTCTTAGAGATCCGCCATATCGCTGCGAAGATGTGAAAGGAAGAGGAGCCTTCGCTTCATCATCCTCATCATTTTGTCTAATTTACGATCTAAGGTGGCAAGAGACAACTTTGTCTTTGCTTTTGGTTGAGGAGGAGGAAGAGGGACTTGTGTTATCCCTTCGTCTATTTGAAGCCTCTTTCTTTTTGAAACTTGAGAGGACTCCACTTTCTTTGCTCCTACCGTGCCAAAGGTATAGGTGTAAGTGTTCGGATGGATGGCCTTGGCATTTATAAGGTATGTTAGGTCGAGGAAGTTTTGGAAGGGAAGGAGCTTTTTGGTGAGAAATTGCTCATAGTCCTCATTGAGAGCTCTAACGAATGGGTAGATAGCTATGATGTGAGAAGGGAGTAAAAACTGGCTCTTTGGCTTTGTGCTTATGTGGATTAGTTGATCCACAAGGTAACGACCAGTTTGGATGGGTTTATTTTTGACAAGGCCAAATAAGAATGCTAAGTCTTTTTGTGAAACCTTCTCATTCCCATCACCTCTCGCATTGATGGAGAAAGTGATGATCCGATGAAGGATCCACAAAGGTAAGGTTTTTATGTGTTTGGAGAGGGAAGAACGAGGGTCGTGTTTGGTCTCAATGGATATCTCCGACCAAAATTCAGAGTAGATCACATCAAGTGCGAAGATGATGAAGGGTAAGTGTTCTCCGACTTAAAAATTAAAAAGGGAGGATAATTGGTTGAAGGTTATGAAATAAGGATCGCCAAAGCCCCATAATACTAACCCATATTAGCCCGCCCTTGATTCAGTTTTGCGGCTGAGTTACACAGTGCACATGAATTCTTGTACATCATCTCGGAAGATAAATTCGTTACACCTAAGGTTGGACAGAAAAATGTGAATTTCGTCATTGAGACCCAAGGTTTCGAGGATGAATGTGGAGGGAATCTTGTTAGGGACGATCACCTTGGAAGAGTTTTCCTTGTATCTTTCTTTCTCTTCCTTGGTTATGCCCTTCATGAGGTGAAGGGCAAGAGGAGCAGAGGGTTGAGCCACTGCTTTGCCCTTGTCTGCCTTGGAGAATTTGTTTAGAGCCATGAAAATAGATGAAGATTGTTTGAGAGGAATTTGAGAGTGATTTGAGAATTAGAAGTTGTTTGGAGTAGATGTGAGAAAAACACTGTTGAAGGGGGTATTTATAGGCTTCAAGGGGTATGAAAATGGTAACAAATGACTAGAAATTGATTAAATGAAGGGTTGGAAACGGTTGACCATCAAATCACATAAATGTGAGATAGTTACTCAATTTTGCGTCCGCGAAAATGGAACTTGCTATTGCGAATTCCGAAAAATGTGAGTAACAGACAAATTTTTCTCGGGAATACGCGCTGCAATGGTCAAAATTTTAAAA